>LPNX010611249.1:95006-314275 GCA_001517045.1 Pseudotsuga menziesii | reverse complement strand
ATATATATATATATATATATATATATATATATATATATATTGGTGTTTTGTTGTCAGTTTATTTACAAGTGTTTTTTATATGTTTGCTGGATATATTTTTATAAAATGTGTGTGAGATGCCAATCCAAAATGTAATTAGCATATGCATCAGCCAATGGATTTTGGTTTCGTGGAATATGATTGAAAGCAATAACCTCAAAATGTCTTTCCAATAAACGAATTTGCATGAACTGACGTAAAAAGATAGGATTTTGTACCTAATAAGCTCGATTGAGCTGGGAAACTACCAACTGAGAATCCAAACGGACCTCAAGCTGGGTGATGCCACGTGACAAAGCATCCCATAGGAGCTCAATTACAGCCCTATACTCAGTAACATTATTAGAAGTAGGACCAAGACAAGCGCCTCCCGTGGCAACAAGCTGTCCCGAGGGAGAATAGATAACCCATGCTGCCGAAGCTAGGTTACAAGTGTGAGGGCTGGCGCCATCAGCGAAACCTATATACATTTCGGAAGACATCTGCAACAACCAGCAGATAATATTAAAAACAAAACTGACAACCTAATGTACATAAAAAATACATACACTAAAATACAAGAAAAAGTGCTAAGCCTAAGCGTAGTACTTCTTCAGGTAGAGCCCATTTCTAGGCTCAGGCAGCTTATTCCCATCATAATCAACTAATTCGTATGCGCCCTTACTTAATACCTTCGACATGACATAGGGTCCTAACCACATAGCCTTGAATTTTCTTGCCCCCAGAGGTTCTTTATCTTGGTCCCAAAGCAAGACAAGTTCCCCCTCAGAGAAAACCCTAGGTTTGACCATTTTATCACATTGAGATTTATCCCTATTTTTATGAGCCTGATTAGCAGTCAACGCATCTCTACGTTGTTCATCAAGGTGTTCTAAATGTACCAGACGTTCCTCAAGCTCAGTTGTATCAGGTAACACATGAATGGCTATGTTCAAAGACGGGATTTCGCATTCAATTGGAGTAACTGCTTCCACCCTGTGAACGAGTTGGAAAGGGGAATAACCCGTGGCAGTCTTGACATTAGTTCTGTAAGCCCAAAGAGCAGGATATAACATGATGTGCCAATTAGAACGGGCTGCATCAATTGTCCGTTTAAGGATAGTTTTTAAAGTTTTGTTGACAGCCTCAACCTGACCATTTGCTTGCGGATAGTATGGAGAAGAATGTTCTTGTCTAAATCCGAGCATAGTAGTCAGTTCCGTCATCATGCTATTTTGAAAATGACTGCCATGGTCAGTGACAATCACTTTGGGAATACCAAACCTTGCAATAATTTGATTGAAAACAAAGAAGGCTGTTGTTTCCCCGTTGTCTTTGAAAGTAGGCATTGCCTCTGCCCATTTCGTAAAATAGTCAACAGCGACAATGATGTATTTATGCCCCCCAGCCGAGACTGGGTTGCATGTCACGTAATCGATCCCCCATTTCATGAAGGGGCCTACCAAGACAACGGGAAATAACAGAGCAGGATGCGACCGCATCTTCCTGGTGTAAAGCTGACACGGATGACAGCGCTTCACGGTTTCCACACAATCTTTAAAGATCGTGGGCCAGAAATAACCGGCTCGCAATATCTTCTGGGCCGTTGCTAACCCAGATAAATGACCCCCACATGCTCCGCTATGGGAATCATTTAGGACAATCTCCGCTTCCTCATGAGTAAGGCAGCGACGCAAGACAGAATCTACCCCTCGTCGATATAATGTATCTCCTATAATGAGGTAGTTCTTGGCGTGAAGGCGTAACTTACGTCGTTCCTCCCTAGAGGAAGTGGCAGGATACTTCAAAGTTTGGAGATATATAAGAATATCTCCGTACCAAGGATCAAAGGTGGCTATCAAGAAGATGTGCTCATCTCGGAATGAGTCATCCTCAACCACTACACTTTCTTCAGTGGAAAATTCTGCTATAAGCTCAGCAAAAACTAAGGACTTCTTAGACTTAGCGGACTGGAAATCCAAGTCAAACTCCTGGAGAATGACTATCCATTTGTTAAATTTTCCCCCAACAATCCGTCGTGATAAAACATATTGGAACGGATTTACATCCGCCACTATTGTGGTGGTCCTCAGTAAAATGTAGTGACGTAACCTCTGCACAGCATAAACAGCTGCTAAGGCTAATTTCTCGACGTGGCAGTATCTAAGCTCAGGTCCGGCCAAAGCACAGCTAAGATAATAAACGACATGCTTAACGAGCTTATCGTCCTCTTGGACTAGTACTACCCCAATGGTCTACTCCGACGCGGCCAGATATAATATGAAATCCCTAGAATAATCTGGTGGACGTAATAAAGGTGCCGACAGCAAAGCTTTTTTCAATGCCTCAAACGCAAGTTGTGCGGTTTCATCCCATACAAATGGAGTGTCTTGTTTGAGCAAGCGTATGAAACCTTTAGTGATCTTGGCATAATTAACGATAAAACGTCGAAGAAAGTTAGACTTTCCTTGCAGGCTTTGAAGTTGCCTGAGAGAACGAGGAGGCAGATTTACAATGGCCTCAACTTTCAATGGATCCATCTGGATGCCTCTACTAGAGACAATGAATCCGAGTAATCTTCCTGACTCGACGCAGAATACACACTTGTGGGGATTCAAGCGAATTTTATAATATCTGCATCTCTCAAATATTAACCGTAAATGATCTGGATGTTGGATCCTCTTGCGAGAATGTGCGGGCAGATCATCAAGGTATGGTTCGACAATTGCTTTTATGTCATGAAAAGCAAAGTTCATAGCCCGTTGAAAGGTATTCCCAACATTTTTCAATCCAAAGGGCATTTTCTTATACGCGAATGTACCCCAAGGACAAATGAAAGCAGTTTTATGTTGGTCTTCTGGTTTAATTTGGATTTGATTGTAGCCGTAGAAACCATCCATAAATGAAAACACCTCACTTCCTGCACATGCATCTATGATCTGGTCAATAAATGGTGTGGGGTAGTTGTCCTTAGGACAAGCTTTATTGAGATCTCTAAAGTCTGTACAAACGCGAATAGTCCCTTGCTTTTTATCAACAGGAACAGGGTTGGACACCCATTCAGTCAAAGCTATGGGATATATGAAACCAGTTTTCAACAGCTTTTCAACTTCTGCCTTCACAACCGTCGCTTTACGCGGGTTCACGGGTCTTAATTTTTGTCGAACTGGCTTGGCATCAGGATAGGTTCGGATTTCATGTTCAACAATAGATGGATCTATGCCTGGCATCTCCTCATATGACTAGGCAAAGATATCACAGAATTCCTTAAAAAGGGTAGTATAGATGGCAATCTTCTTAGGAGAGCAGTTTGCACCTATATAAATGTTTTCCACGACATCTGGGTTCACAGAGATGTTAATAGGTATAGTGGTGGAAATGTTTGCCATATTCCCCTCGGCAAACACTCCTTCCCTAGGCAAAGGGTTGATAGGTATATCAACATCTTCTGACAGTCTCACGTGAAACTCTTGGTTTTCTATGCTGCTTAGTTCTGGAAGAAAATAGGATCGATGATGAAGATCCTCACAAATCTTATCACGTCCACTCATGGCTTCCAGAATAGCTTCATCGGAAGGTAGAACTGTGTCTAAGCAATCTATAGAATGTGAAGAGTTTTCTACCCATGCGGGCAAATAGAGTTCTTCCAGATCATCCGAGACTGTTAGAGGATCTGGAATGGGATCAGCAGCAGCTTGAGTGATAGCTTGATAAGCCACCTCCACTACTGATAAGGGCACTTCCGGTTCATGGGGAGTTGGGAGGACCCAAGGATCAGTCCTATCGACAACCGTAGCGATGGACTTCCCCACACTAGTAGAACCAATGTAATTAACCGGGGCTGGGAGATCAAATGTGCCCATCAGTGATGTGTACATTCCAGTCCCCAAGCTCAGTGCAGCAGGTTTGACCTGATCAACCAATGGCACAGCGGACTCATTAGACTCAAAACGGCCTTTTCGGGTAAAATCAAGTTGATCAATAGTAACCAACTTTCCCTCATGTGGAAAAACCACTACACGAAGAATGGCTGACGCAATAGCGGACAAAGCATAAGTCCAACTCCTTCCCAAAAGCAGATTGTAGTCCAAAGGAGCATCAATCACTTCTACTTCAACAGCCACCGCTTTGCCTGCCAACTTAATCTCGAAAGCTGGTAGGATACCATGCGGACGAAAGGATCTTCAATCAAAAGCAGTAAGCAAAGTGTTTGATGGGACCAGCTCTAGGGATCCAAGAGCTTTCCAACAGGTCAATGACATAACACATGTAGAGGCCCCCTCGTCAACAACCGCCCTTCCAATGGTCTTGCCACCATGGACGACATCTATTGATAGGGCTACATGGTAAGGGAGGCAAATTTTAACATTAGACAAATGAAATTTCACCATGAGACTCGAAGAGTCCATGCTACCTAAAGCTGCTAATAGGGCATCCCGCTAAGCGGGAAAACTCTGTAACACCTCTAAAGCTGACATTGCACAAGGGGTTTGAGCTAAGTCTTCAACCACGGAGTAGTTTGAAGCAGCCCTAGCGTTAGGGTTATGCAAGGTCTTCTTGAAGACACCTTTCGGTATCTTTGGCATAGTTTCAGCAGGTTTCTCTATTATGAGAGGGTTCGAAGTTTCACCTACAGCTTTACCCTTCTCAGAAGTCTCAGTCTCATAATTTTTGTTCCTTGTCTGCAACAAAGTCGAAGATCTAACCATGTTGATATAGTTTGGGTTAGGGGCAGTTTGAGTGCCCCCTGCTACGTTAGAAGCTGAAGCAGTGTTCTATCCTTGGGGAAAAGGATCCTTCAGGACAGCCGGTTGTTGAGCTTTAAGAAGCTTCTGGGATTGATCCATAAGGGGACAAAGGTGAGTAAGGTGGTCCTCTTGGCACAAATTACAAGGGAACTTGACCTTCTTCTTTTCTTTTTTGCCCCCATCAGCATTGTTTGCGGTCTTTGGCTTGTTTTGGTTTCCCTCTCCCTTCTTACCTTTCTTTTTCTTCCCGCCGGGCTGCTGATTGCCCTTCTGAGAGGTTTGTGCAAAAACATTTGCATTCTGGGGAGAGGGGGAAGCCTTTGCTGCCTCCGTCGTAGACTGTTTGACAGACAATTGGTGAAGTTGTTTAGTCAAAGACTCTACAGTGGGAGAGTTAACGGACCCGACCACACCATCGGCATGGGGTCCAGGCTTAGGCTTCTCCGCCTCGTGCAAAGGCCTCGGTGCCTTAGGGATGATCTCATATAAGATCCCAGATTGTGAATAAATCGAATCCAGTTGCTGGGCCCTGAGTATGGCTTCTTCTTCATTCGTTACTCCTGATGTGGAAACATCCTTAGATATGTATGGCAACAGTGATTTAAGGAACCACTCTAACAAAAACTCAGGAGTAATGGTGGCTTTGATAAGGCTCTTTCGCCTCCTCCACTCTTGGATATGATCCGAGATGTGGGTAGCCTTGTTTTGTCTAAAAGTAGACAACAAGTCCGTTTCGAAATCATATCGGACCGGAAGCTGAAAGTGGTTGAGAAAAGCACTAGCCAAGTCCCAGAAACTACTGAAATCAGCAGAAGGTAGTTCAATATACCATTTTGCCGCAGTACCTGTCAAGGTCCTCTGGAACAGCCTCAACCTCATTGAATCTTCATTCAGCGAATTTGAAGAACACCATAAATGGAAGGTGGTGGCATGAGCCCCAGGATCTTCACTGGTTTTACCTTAGAACTTAGGGATGTCCGATGGCAATTTGGTGGGAACAGGCGGCCACAAGGGGTCATGCCTCACCAGGTCATTCATCAATTTTGATAAGTCTGGCAAGTTTAAAGTTGCCAGGAATGGAAGTTTGGGCCTAACTGGGGCACTAAATGTACCAGCTTGGGGATTAGAGGGACCTGCCCCCGAATGCCCATGGGAAAAAGTGGGGTTGCCCCCTGACACCGGTTGTCAAGTGGGAAGGTTGCTCTGAAACGGATTCCATCCGTAAGCCACATGATTGTGTGTGGGAGGTGCAGTGTAAGAAGTTCGGGCCGTCCCCATAGAAGTAGGGGTCTGAAAGATAGGAGCAGGTATCCCTCCGCTAAACAACGAAAAGGGAGAGCTCGTGTATGGGACCGAAATAGGGGTTTGAAAGCTCTACCCATAAGAGGTGTTGCTCCCAAACTGCACTCCTACATAGGAAGGAGATGGACCTACACATGGACTGGATGGGGGAATGTGCCCCCCATTCCAAGGAAATCCTTGGACATATGCCGAGGATCCTATCGGACCACTCTGGGTAGTATAGAGAAAGGAAGAAGGAATGGTAGGTATACTGGGGATCCTAGTAACCATATCACCAGAAGTACCTCCTAGGTTTGAGTGAATCGGTGGTTGAACCACCCGGCTCGCTGGAGTCAAAGGTGTAGAAGGCAAACTAGATCTAGGGGCACTTACCGGGGGAGGTAGTACCCCTTCAACCGGAAGGGTTGAGGAGAACACAAAAGGACTTTCTTCTGCAGAAGACATGATTCTACCCACAGGGACACCTAACACTGGTGAATCAAAAGGTCTAACCTGAACGATCACAGGATTGTTTAAATCAGTTAAGGGGGAGTTAAAATTTCTTGCAAACTCGTCAATCTGCAATTCTTCTATCTCGACTGTGTCAAGATCAAAACGGTTAGCAATGAGTTCTGGTTCACCAAGAACTTCACTTATTCCTACAGGTTCAAATGAACCGTCTGTGTCTAATCTCCGCCTTTGGGGTAAAGGTGGAGGCTCCAATGTGGTGATAGGAGGAAGGTTTCGCAACCTTCTTGACCTTCTAACAGGTTGGTCCTCCAGAATTAGAAATTTGACAAATCACACCCTAAGGCCAACTACACACAGGCAAAACCACAGAGCATACACTATAAAATTCCTAAAGTCTCAAGCAATCAAACCAAGGTAAAAGATATACTTTCCCGAATAAAGCTGATGAATGATTACTTGGCGTCCTTGAAGTGGTTCTTAGGCACAAGCGGAGGAATCACCCAACCGCCCTCCTACACTTTCAACAAGGGTTACCTTACAAGCCCATTCAAGGTGAACCAGAAATAACCTTCCGGTTTACCTAGGTATGAACCCTAAAAGACAAGAGACTAAAGGCTACCTTGGCAATACCAACAGTCTGGGGGGACAGTCGCAAGCCGAACTCGTACGCATGGGCAGGGTAGCTGAGCCCGAAACTCTGTCTGGGACAGAATCCCCAGATGCGTAAAAGTCCTGAGTTACGCTTTGACAAGGATTCAGAGGGTTATCTCCTCTGTCCAAGCCTCCACGCGGCCTAGCGCTTAACTCCCGTTTGAGAGGAGCCACCCAAATACAGTGATAAAGTCAAGGATTTACCTAAAGAAAGGTCCACTATGTCTGAGTTTTATAACTTGTGGGAAGTTTACACTTCCTAGCCCACAAGTCTAGCCTAAGCTAATAGGTGAAAGGCCCCTAAAAAACAAAACTTACTAGTAAATTTTAATTTATGCGTTGATTTTAAAGGGTTGTTCTTTACTCAAGAGGAAATGGAGTGGTATACTTTATGATGTTTTGACTCAAATAAGAAATAAATGAAAATAAAGGTGTATTCAAAGCAAAATTACCATTATAAAAACAAACTTCTTTTTCTTTTATTGCAAATATATATTGATGAATTGAAAGCAGCGATAAGAGAAACTAAGCCTATATTTTTTGTAGTTTTTGAGATAATATCTTTAAATTGAAATAAACACTACTGATGCAAAAAACAAAATGCAAAAGCTTAACAATGTTTTCTTTTCACTTTTAAAAATACTCAAAATTCTACTATGCATCTACAATGCACTATACTTGAGCAAACTTGAATCAAATAAACAGTATAAAAGCATCAAACTGAAGCAAACAAGCTGACAGAACCAAAAGACCACCAACAAAGGAAGGCTGGGAACCTTAGCTTGGGTGCAAACAATGACGAAAAATTACTGTAGACTTACAAGGGCAAGTGACAACCAGCCACTGTCAGAAGACAGACTGGAAAAAACAGAACCCAAGACCCTGATCACTGATCTGGACAAAGACACCTTAACCCACAACCTAAACAGGCCAAAATACTTTAGTATGCAAACAGTAAATAATCCAAGCAAAAGAGACTCAAGGGCTTCCGAAAAAGCACAAAGTGTGATCACCTAAGGTATTCAAACAAACTACCCAGCATTCATAAGGAAAATCCACTCAGAAAACAGGGATTATACAAAGAAAAGAACAAGCAAACTTTAACTTAAAAATCCCTACTTCCAGGCATATTCGCGACTGTCTATAAGTGCAACCCGCGGATGATCCGCGACTGTTCAGTCCAGCAACCCGCGAATGCAAACTTGTATTCGCGACTGTTCAGAAGAACAACTCGCGAATGGGTATAAATTTTTTCTCAAACACAAAGAAAAATCCAAAAGACTTTCAAATACTAAGGCAAGTAAGAACCAAGATAAAATATCACACACAGACTTCCAAGCAAAGACTGGTCAGGGGGACAAAAACAACCTACAGCAGTCCGGGCTCCCCAGCGGAGTCGCCAGTTCTGTTCTACAGGATTACACACCTAATAACCATAGGTCTGGGGTTACCAACATACTCAATTAACTTGCAGACAATTGAATTCTAGAGTGCAATAAAGGAAACAGGAGGATGAGAAAGACTTACTCGATTAACGAAGGTCGATCCTTGCTAGTACTCTTCCGTTCTGCTTCACCTCCAAAGTCTTCAAGGTTGCTCCTCTTTCACCTGTCAAGAGTCAATCTTCCAGATACAAGATGATTCATATATATATAAGCAGGTTAGATAAATCATATATAAAATGCAGGAACATAAACGTTTATCAAACCAAGATACATGAGACACATATGGAAGAAGGATTCTCTTTATTATCAACAATGGAAAGAGTTCAGATTACAACCCAACGCCCGAGACAAGGACTCCTTTGCAACCAAAGGATTCTAAGTTCCACTGCTCCAAAGACTTCTGTATACAATTCACCAGCATAACTTTGCTCTCCAAGTGTATATATCCAACACCCTCCCCAAGGCCTGTATTTATATGGAGGAAATAAGGCAGTTTCGAAGGTTGAGGAGGTTGAGACAGTTAAGAGGATTAAGGTAAATGGCTTAACTAATCTCAGATCATCGCGTGTTTTTATTTTAAATGTCAAGGGACATATTCGCGGGTATGTAGAAGGACAACCCGCGAATGATCCGCGAGTTTCTATAAGAGAAACCCGCGAATACATCCATTCGCGACTTGTAGCAACTGACACTCGTGAATGATCCGCGAGTTGTACATGTAGAGAGTCGCGAATACAACTTAACATAGCAAAATGGCAAAGTAACCAGCTGGATGGAGGAAGAATGTATTGTATAGTAAGCCAATCTATAGTGTTTTGGGAAAACCTCTATCCATAGATATCCTTTTGTGTTCCAACATGAGGGATGTCGGCACTCGGACGGAGAGGTGCCATTCAGGTGTATAACATCTACTTCCTTCATATTTTTCTTCATCTCCATTTTCATCTCAATCATTTGTTTTTCATAGGCATCCTTCATATTTTTCTTTCATCTCCATTTGTTTTTCTTCACTAATTTTCAAAGGGGTTGAAGACCTTGAATAATCGTGGAGGTTAGATTCACCAGATGACTGCATGTTCAGATCAATTTTGATTTCCATTTCCCGAGCCTGGAGCAAGTTAGCAGGCTCCTTGTTTCTGATCTGGTACTGCATTTTGCCACCAAGTGCCTCAATGTAATAGACCAGAATGGTTGGTGCAGTTGGGGCATGTTACCACCTAAGTTGTACTTAGTGGTTTGTTATCAAGTGAGCCTGGTGAACCGGATAGGGTTAACTTGTTTGGACTTCAAAAGACCCGTGGAAGTACTTCTGGGAAGTGCTTGTTGTACTATATCACATGTTCATACCCCATGAGGGAGTTGTAATAAATGTTCTAGCATGATAGTGTCTGTAAAAGACTCGGTCTCTTAGACTTCATTTGTCAATCCGATCAGCCCAGGGTGTTTTTTCCCTTGGTTATTATTGGTTGTTGAATAAATGACTTATAATTTCTAAGTTTTTCATTCCATACCTCCAAAGTTGGGGTGGTCGGCTTGGCATTTAGGCCTATTGATGTTATTAGAGTCTATGTGTCAATGTATAAACATGCTAGACATCATTTTTTAGTCATATGAACATGTCTAAGTCCCCCTAGGTGTTTTTCAATTTTTCAATTATTCAGTTTTTTCAGTGTTTTTTATTAAATTTTAATTTTTCCAAAACTTAGGCTATTTTTTAATAGTTTAATTGGAAAAATTGATTTTGTAATAAAAGTGGGCCAAATAATCGGTTTCAGTCATATAGGTGCTCATTTTCAAGCTAGGAGCACCATGTAAACCCATGGACCCACTTTTTCCTAAGTTTTGAGTGATCTTCCATCACTCAGGTCAGAAAGCCCCAAAAATCAATTATTGATTATTTTAATTAATAAATTGATGAATAATGGAGCAAATCCAAAATCACATATCAATGGATTCTCAGCTGATTTGATTGAAATCAATCAGATCTGAAACAGATTGACTGGATCTGACAAATCCTTGACTGAAGGAGGTGATCAAATCAGATCCAGAGTTGATCTTGAGCATCGTTTATGGGGAATTTCGCCCTCCCTCTCTCCTCAACACGTTTTGGATCTCCTGGATGCTCTGTGGGTTGATGTGTCAGTGTATGGGTTGATGTGTCAGCCAGATCAAGCCCCGATTGACAAGTAGGATCAGTTCAACCTCAGTTCTGCATTGATGAACTCTCCATTAGTTGATTTCACTTGATTCCATGAGGAATTGCGCCCCCCTGGGCTAGATGGCCTATAAATTGTATATATCCTGCTTGAGGCTCCCTCTTCCAAGCTAGTTAGAGCTGGACTGAAGGGCTTGCCATTGTAATACTGTTGTAATCCTTCGATTGTTGAAATAAAGAAGCTTTGGAGGCTAAATTGTGTAATGCTCTCATATGTGTGGATTAAGCATTGTCTTACGGCTATTGATGTTGCCGACTTTTCTCTCAATTTCTGCATTTGAACCCTATCTGGCTTGAACGATTCAGCTGAATCAATAGGAGTATAGTTGGGCAAGTAAGGTTACTTGTTTTTCTTATATCTCATAGAATATATGTTAGAAGATCTTGATTATACATGTTTAATAAGTTTATTTGCATGTAATCCTTGTTTCTTTTTCATATATATATCCAGATCTCATGAGGTTTCGTGCAGGATTGTGTGTTTAGCTTTCAGGTAGCAAGGATTGGACAAGCTGTGGATCTAAGGATTGGACGAGCTGTGGATTTAGTTTGACTCCACTACACATCCAAATTTTTGTGAAGACATTGCCCCTCTGCATTCCACTAACAAGTTTCCTCTGCAGATCTGCTTCAACAACAAGCACCTTTCTTCCCCTTTCTCTCCTTTAAAATCTAAAATTTTCCTCAAATCGGTTACTTAAAAGGTTATTACTCTGATATATCTCACTAAGAAAAATACACATAGATCTAATCAGTAATATCCCTCCCAAATTCTAGATCTTAGTTTTGTTTTGCACCTAAAGTTCAATTTCAAGAGATCTAGCTAAAAGTACCTTATTTTCGCAAGCAATTTAGTGAAAATTCATAGCTTACTGTTAAGGTAGTTTCATTTGTTGTTCGATAAGTTTAATATTCTGCAATATCAGTGCAATTTAATTGGCTGCACAAACAATAAGCCAAGATCCCAAGGAAAGCTTGCTTTCCTTGGGTTCCTTTTTCGTCGTTTTAGCTAGTTTAACCGCATTATTTTTGAGATAAAGTAGGATGATCCAAAGGTACTCTTAAAGTGCCTTTGGGCATATGTTATTCTAACTTGCTCGCTGTCCTTTAGCAGGTCCGACAGAAATAAAGGGAAGCTGCTGTCCGAAGTGGTCTCAGGAGCATTCAAATCCCCCCAAGGGGTCTCCCTTTTCGCCCAAAAAATCTTAATTGTTTTGCAAAATTGTAAAAACTTGGTTTCAGCCTGTATAAGGACCAAGAAAGTTCTGATTTATCAGTTCTTTGATATTGTAACCGCTGTAGTAAAATCATTATTAAAATAGGCTCTTTCGAGCCCATTCCCCATCCCCCCTGGGGGGATTCGCGTCGGTGCCATTTTCGTCGTTTTTTGCTTATTTCATTTTTACTAGAATTGATCTGATTTGTTGGGTAGTATACTTGATCTTGTTATTAATTCCATACTTCATATCTCACATTTCAAAGTAATCGTAATACTTACCCCACGATTTGCCGATTGACCCGAAAGGGGAAAGAGATTCGTGGTAGGATTAATTAAGAAATCTGAATTGTGTATCTTTTTGCTTTCTTCTACATTTTGTTTATAAGCAACTATAAAATTTACTCCTCCTCGATTCCCCGATTGAGATCCACTTGGATCGAAAGAGGTTCTTGGAGGCTTTTCTTTTAAACAAGAACATCCAGTTTAAAACTTACTAAAATCAACAAGACTCTAGTGCGTATGCTCTGCACTTGGCTGCGGTTCGTCCGATCTGTCAAGCTGTATCAAAAGCACTTGGATGAATAGCATAATTAGGACTCACCCTCCCCAATTGACTAACCATCAGGTGAAATTCCAACACCTCGATCAAACCTCTACGGTGGCAAAATACTCAAAGGAAGCGGGAACCTCTAAAAAGTGACCTCGGGGCGCCGATCTCTGTCATACCCTAACGGGTGCGTTACGAAAAATAGCCCCAGAGACTCCATTTCAGCCCACATATTCCTTGCGGGTAGCCGTGAAGGTTTAGTTTGGGACATACTCCAAGTACTCTCGGGTATATCTGGAGTCCCCCCTTAGCCTAATTTAATCAATTCATACTTCAATTTTAACTTAAAACATACCAAGATGCAATCACAAAACATTCACTCCAAGCACATGCAAGCACATTGATATCTTTGATTTGACTCCATTTTAAGGCACTGGTCATTTTTGCTTCATATATATATTGTTTATCAGCTTTGTGCTTTCGTGTGTTTATTTTCGTATCTTGTCATCTTTAATTGTCTATAGTTAAAATATTCGAACTCCTAAGTAATTGATTCAGTTTAACATCACCACACTAAGAAATCATCCTTAGTAACTTAATAGGGTCTACCCCCCTTGGCTTCGTTAGGAGTTGAGCCTAAACGGAGGAGTCAAGAACAAGGTGACAGCCTTGACTCGAGACTTGCCCCCAAGGACACACTGAGTGGCTTGAAGATTTCTACCACGTGACCCAGGTGTGTGAAAATGCGGTAACAGGGCATAATCAGTAGGGATGGCTTTTGACAATTCCGTGAACCTAGTATTGAACTCATCCATTGTTTCCGTATCCTTCTTTTTTATGTTGGTCAATGACGGAAGTTGATGCCGAGGTTCTTTCTTTTCACCGAACTTGGTGGTGAAAGAGGTCTTGAAAGTAACTAGAGTGTCAAAAGCATTATCTGGTAAATTGTTATACCAGCCGCCGGCCTTTCCATCCAAAGATAGAGGGAATAACTTCATATAAACGTCATCATGTTGGCTAGCAGGATCACTAACATAAGCATTGATGCACCTAAAAAAGTTTCTGAGGTGCATGGTGGCGGTAGTGGCATCAGTGCCTGTATACATCGGGAGCTTCTCGACAGCTTTGTCTGGAAGACGGTGGGGTTGACCTGCTATCTGAGAAAAGTCAAGCTGAGTAAAGTACTCGCCCATTATGTCGGGAACAAAGGTATTAGTGTTTTCTGGAAATAAAAGGTGGATGTCTGAAACAGACTCAGATCCAAGTTCTGCAAGGATCCTACGAGAAGCTAGTTTGTTCAATCTCCTCCTATAGACTTTTTCAGGGTCACCTTGAGGTTTTAACTGACAGTGGAGTCGCTAGGTGGACTTAAGTCTAATTTCGGAGACTGATTGGACTAAAAATCTACCAAAAAGGGAAAAAGGTAAAAACTAAAAGAAACAAAGGTCGTCCAGGAACAAAAAGATTTTTCCCCGGCAACAGCGCCAAAAGATGTTGTCCGCCGACTGCACACCAGCAATAGAAATCGATTGAAAGCTGTCTCCTCACTTAGAAAAGTGGGAGAGGTGTGACCGTGGGGGAAAGCACAGAGCTAGGTACTGTCACCTACTCCTAGCTCCTCCATTTAGGCTAACTCCTAGCGAAGCCAAGGGGGGTAGTCCCTACAAAAGAGTTTCTATGGCTCTTAAGTTGTCAAAGTGTTTTTTGAAGGTTGCAGATGTGGATGGGTGTTGTTTAAGAGTTATTATAATTTGAAGGTGTTTTACGTATTATGAATGTGACACAAGATCAAAAAAACAATCCACGTTGCAACAAGAGAGTAAAAGATAGATTTAAATTCTGGACATCAATTAAGCATTCAACGATAACAATTATATTAAGCCATAGACATTTGATCATATAATTATGCAAAACAAAACAAGGACCAGTGCCTTATGGAGTCGATGAAACTGAAATGCACCAAAGGAACAAACACAAGTCTGAAATTTAAACCAATGAATGTTAGATTGTGCGAGTGCTCTTGGTAAGTTTTAAGGATTTTAATGGTGATCTTGCTTAAGGTGTCTGGGAATCCTAACTGGAAATACTTTCAGTGGCTCCGTTCGAAGACATGACGGACCTGTTTGGGGTCACAGCTAAGTGTTCAATAACTTAACTAACTGTGCCCAGATTGGATTGCCCGGCACCTACACTTGGAATTTTCCCACATGCCTCGGTATTTAAACGAAAAAACGTCGGTGCGTTAGTTATGGGGTAAAAGTTTTAATTAAGTTACTCTTGTGCGAACCTAGCAAGTCCGTTCACTGTTCTGAGTACGAGCCCAACCCGAAAGTCAGCAGAGCATACTAGGTGAAGGATGATCAACGAGGTTAATTAATTACGGGGTGTGTGTGTTGAAAATTTTATTAAATTAATTGATTAGACTCTCCGATAGAGAGCGCTTTTGACCTTGTCTTATGACAGAGGTTCAAGAGTCTTATCTAATCATTACAAGAATTTTATCCTACCACAATTCTAGAAGTAATGGAATTAATTTAACCTAGATAGGTTGAGTACTGAACTGATACTTTTTGAGGATTAAAGAAGGGTGACCATGTTTTAAACAACCCACATGAGTTGCTCCAAAAATTTACTTTCCTTGTAGATATACTTCCAACCCTTCCTCAAATTGAATACAAATGTAACCAAACATTTTGGTGAGAGATGATATTTTGGAGAATACCCTAAAATTGGTCTCCAAATGTCTCTAGGCCACATACCTAGAGAGAGTTATGATATAAATCTACGACATTTTATACCCTGGTTGATGTTTTAGAATCAAACCCTAATACAATGGATACTCATTAAGGGATTTAGTTTGTACCCATTCCAATTACCAAATTTGATGAGACTAATATTGTTATTTGTTGTCACTACACCATATGAAAGAAGTAATTCCAAAATGATGATTTGACATCTTATTGAAAGTCATTCCACTTAAATTGATTTATTGATGCTAAAACAATCCATATTGTAACTATTCTTGCAATGAGATAAAAAAATTCATTGTAATCTATATCTAGTTGTAGGAGTTGACCTTTTTCACCAAACATTCCTTGTACCTTTTAGCTAATTCATTTGCCATATGGTTCATTTTGTAGACCCATTTGACTCCATCAAAATACTTTACTTGAGATAGATCAATTATTTGCAATGCTTCATTTTTTTCTATTGCATTACTTTTTTAATCCATTACTTCACACCAAATTTTATGACTCACAACATCTTCATAAAACATAGTTGGACTTGAACCCAAAAAATTGAAGCAAAGTTAACAATATCATCGTTATTTGTAGTCTTTTGATAGTAATCTTTGAGGTTATTTACCTTTGATAGTATGCTTGGCTTGTAGTTGAACTTGATGATGAAGTTCTTGAAGATGAAACCTGACTACCACCAAAATTGAGTTGTTGGTAGAGTTTGTGGGAAGATGAGATATGTCATCCAAATTTTCGATATTTTTTTTGCCATTTCCCTTTTTTGGAGGTTGATGCATGGGATGCTAGACTCATAGAGCATGAGTTAATATTTGTAATAGTCCTTGAAAATGCCCTAAATAGAGTTCATATGCAAAAGGTGTTCCCCTAGGAGGTTGACATTTCAGCTAGCCTCCTTGAGGCCTACATTACTCTTCCCACATCATTTCCTAGAGTTAGAGTTTTGGATATTAAGAATTTTTTTAATTAGAAGACATCACACCTAATGTTAAAAGGAACTTATGGATTTTCGTAATGTCTCCTTGTGAATGTGTGTAACCAATACATCACTCTTCAGGGATAAGCTACAACCATTCTAGCTAGTTTGTATTGTTTAACATCTTATAGTCTTTTTTCATTTCTATTCATTAAAAGAAGTTGGGTTTTTATTGTATTATTGTGCTCTCTATGATATCTCTATGTGTTTCCATTTATATTTCTTCTTTCGTTTTGTTTTCTATATTACCCTTTCTATTCACACCTAATGTTAAAAGGAACTTATGGATTTTTGTAATGTCTCCTTGTGAATGTGTGTAACCAATACATCACTCTTAAAGGATAAGCTACAACCATTCTAGCTAGTTTGTATTGTTTTACGTCTTATAGTCTTTTTTCATTTCTATTCATTAAAAGAAGTTGGGTTTTTATTGTATTATTGTGCTCTCTATGATATCTCTATGTGTTTCCATTTATATTTTTTCTTTCGTTTTGTTTTCTATATTACCCAATAAATAATTCAATATCCTCGTATTTGTTACCGCATTATAGAATATATAAACCTTTATCTTCTCATTGTAGCCAACAAAAATGCACTTTTCAAATTTTTTATCATCAAGTGATTGTCGCTTCTCTTTGTGAATATGAGCATAAGCAATGCAACCAAATACCTTAAGTTAGGCTATACTTGGATTTTTCCAATCCAAGCCTCTTGTGGTACTATGTCCTTTACACTCTTTGTAGGAAACCTATTTAGCAAGTAAACCGAAGTACGCATATCCTTTTCCCAAAAGGAGCTTGGAAGGCCTTTGATCGTAATCATACTTACACCAGTATAGCTATTGGTCTAATTATTTCATTTTTCCACTCGATTTAGCTGCATTTAGCTTGTGGTCAATTGCCTCTCTATGTTATTATCCTTGCAAAAATCTTGGAATTCATGGGAGGTAAATTATACCCCTCTATATATATACAACACCTTAAAAAGTCCATAATGTTTCTTTGGAATATGCTTAACTTGTCAAAAAGTTTGAAAGCTTTGTTATTTGTTTTGAGAAGAACATGATAATTGAGGCCCGGATGCACAAATCATCAGTTCCGTTGGAATCATGACATCAGAGTACCACTATGGAAATCCTTTTCCAGTGACAATATGGATCAAACGTTGTCTATTTTGGTGATTTTCACAACTAGGGTTTTTCTCAATAAGATGCAATGCAATTTCTGCATTAGAGGGTAATATTTTGTAAAATGTGCAAAGAGAGGGTGTGGGAATAGTGGTCTTCTCTCCTTTTTCCAAACACACATGCAGGAGGAAACATAACTTAATTACGTTGCTCGATTTGGTTTTTATGGCCCCGATTAAAATTTGCCAAGTGTCCTTGAATGGCTTTTAATAGTGAGTGGAAACTTGACATAAATCAATATCTGAGGCTTGGATGGAATAAACATCATCTCCATTACAATCGTGACATTAGAGTACCACTAGGCACACCCCTCTCCCATGACTACATGGACCAAACATTGTATATTTTGATTATTTTTTCAATTATAGTTTTGCTCAATAACATCCAATGCAATTTTTGCATTAGAGGGTAAATTTTTAAAAACTATGTCGAGTGAGGGTGTGGGAATCATGGTCCTCTCGCCCTTTCCCAAACACACCTGCAGGAAGTAACAATACTCAATTTTTTTTCTTGGTTTGTTTTAATGCCCCCGGTTGAAATTTGTCAAGTGTCTCAAAATGGTTTTGGGAAGCAAGTTGAAACTCACCATAAGTTAATAACCGAGGCTTGCATGGAAAAACCACCACTTTCATTTGAATCGTGACATCAAAGTATCGATAGGGACACCTCTTTCCAATGAGTCCATGGGTCTAATGTTATCTATTTTGACTATTTTAGGAACTAAGGTTTTTCTCAATAACATGCAATGTGATTTCTGCATTATAGGGTAATTTTTTGAAAAATGTGTCTAGCAAAGCTGTGGGCACAGTGGTTATCTTGGACTTGAAGAAACATACCTGCAAGAGATAAAGATGCTCAATTTTGTTTCATGGTTTGGTTTTTATGCCCTCGGTTGAATTTTTCCAAGTGTCCCTGAATGGCTTTGGGAAGCGAGTTGGAACTCACTATAAGTTGATGTTTGAGGCTTGGATGGACAAATCGTTAGTTCCATTGCAATTGTTACATGGAAGTACCCCCTAGGTATGTTGATGTTTCTCCATGCTTTAGCATCAAAGAAACATTATGCAAACATTCTCCCAGAGGGGTCATGTTAATTGACCAATGGCTAGTTGAGAATGACATTGGCGTAGCCTTGATTAATCATATGAAGTGGCTAAGTGTGAATTAGGATCAAGGTGCTTAGCCTTGACTAGTCATGTGAAGTGGCTTAGAGTTAATAAGGCTAGAGGTCACATTGCATACTCTAAGAAGGAGTGCTTTGTTATAGAGTGATGTATTCTATATTAGAGTGAGTTGACTTTTTTATTTGATAGGGTATTCATCCCCTTGTGGAATATACAAAGTCTAATCTAATGTTGAATTTGTCATAGGCTCTAAGAAGTGTCTGGGACTTCTTAGAGTGGGGTGAAATCAACATTAAAGCCGTATGTGTGAATAGACGTGCATGTGAGGAGATGAACATTAACAAGGCTAGATTTTCTATGGTGAATAAAAAACCAAGAAGTCAAGTCAACCATTGAACAAGTCCCAGATAGCATTGAAGAAGCCTTAAAAAAGAAGGAAGACTAGAAGTGTAAGTCGACCATGAAGATAAAATAAAGATGAAGATCAAACTAGCAAGTCAACCTAACCAAAATAATATAAGTTGGTCCCACTGGTGAAAAAGTCAAGTGATTTAAAAAATGTAAATAAAGTACTCTAGCATTGCACTTTGACACTCATCATCACATCATATTCTCTCTCCTAGTGCACAATTTTATCCAAGCATAGCAAACGTCGAAGGAGTAATTTTTGGGGTTCTTATTGTCTCTGAAGGTTTGATATCAATGCTAGTGTTTCTTGAGAAGGGTGAACCTCTTATGTGCTAGGGTTTCTTGTGAAAAAGGGATAACCTCTTATGTTCTAGTATTTCTCTTCATAAATGGTTTTGTACTTGAATTGGATTGATTTCTTCTAAGAAAAGTTGGTTTGGTTTTCTCCCTATTGGGTTTCCCAGGATAAATTTCTTGTGTCTATTGTGAATGGTTGTGTTTCTATTATCCTTTATTTCCACTGCAATTTAAGTTGAAATTTCCAATGTGCAATTATTCAATGAAGCCGTGGAATGAAATAATTGCTTGAAATCATTGTGAAATAATTGTCAAGATCATAAATATATTAAAATTCAACATGGTATCATAGCAATTTTGAAAGACAACCATTAACAAATTTTTGCCCTGAGTCTGAAAACTGGGGCTTACAAGTTTGGATTGTTCTATAGGTCTCCTTGGCTGGGCGCATCTTTCTGTGGATTCATATTCCAATTTTGTCAAATTTCAATTTGGACATAATTTTTGTCACGATTAGGGTTTCTGGATTAGATTTCATATTTTTTTTGTTAAGATGATGTCCATGCTCACAATAGAAGATAGATTGGATGGTGCATCTCCAGTTCAAAAGAAGAAGGATATTTCAAAATTCAATTGCTTCAGTTTTTAGAAATTTGGTCACTATGTTTTCCAGTGTCCTCAGAAGAAAAGAAAAGAAAAACAACATGCATCAACAATCAATGTTGATGAACATCCACTACAGAAGAAGAAAAAACTTGACAAGATTGCAAACGAGCTTCAGAAAGAGTATTACTTTGTCTTTTCTCTCATAGGAAATATTATAGATAATAGTGATACCTGGTTGGTAGACAATGGTGCTTCCAGGAACATGACAGGTTACAAACATTCTATCAAAGATTTAACAGAGAAGAACTCAACATTACAGGTGGAACTTGGAGAAAATACCAAGTGCAATAAAGGGAGTTGGAACATCATCATTTCACCTAGATTCCGAAGATTCTTTACATATGAGAGATGTATTGTTTGTACTAGGATTGAAGAAGAAACTGCCCTCAATTGCAGAATTGGAGGATAGAGGCTACATAGTTGCATTTGTGGATGTTCAGGTTCTTGTATGTCCAAAGGGATGGAGCATAGAATCAGCAGGAGTGATAGGTGTTCGAGAGAGAGGACTATACAAATTGACAGGATGTTCAGCCCAGGAATTGGCACATGATAGTATCAATTTATGTGAGCTATGGCATTGAAGATTTTCTCACCTACACTATGGGGCCTTTCCAGCGTTGAGGAACATGGTCACAAGTCTTCTAAAGCTCCAGGTAGAACATGAGGGTGTTTGCAGAGGTTGTGCACTTCAAAAGAATGCCAAGGGTTCTTTTCGAAGCAGTGGTAGTAGATCCAAGATTGATCATCTTTCGCATTCAAATGTATGTGGACCAATGAAAGTATCATCTATGGGGACTATGTGACATTCCTTGATGATTCCTCCTAGAAGACATGGATATGTTTCATGGAGATCAAAGATGAAGTCTTTAGTAGGTTCCAAGAGTTTAAGGCTTATGTAGAGAACATGTTAGGAAAGAACAAGATTTTGAGGTCAAATAATGGAGGAGAGTTTACCTCAAAGGACTT
Source organism: Pseudotsuga menziesii (assembly GCA_001517045.1). Lineage (NCBI taxonomy): Eukaryota > Viridiplantae > Streptophyta > Pinopsida > Pinales > Pinaceae > Pseudotsuga > Pseudotsuga menziesii. The sequence goes on along the minus strand of LPNX010611249.1, from coordinate 293,301 downwards.
AAATGATTTATTCAAGGAAGCATAGATCAAGAGGGAGTTGACAGTTCCTTACAACCATTGGCAAAATGGAGTTGCAGAAAGCTAGAATAGGTCCATTGGGAAATATGTGATGGCTATGATTCATGATAAGAACTTACCCATGCTATTCTAGGTAGAGGCATCCAACACAATAGTGTATGTTCATAACAAAAGTCTTCATTGAATATTAGGGAATAAGACTCCTGAGAAAGTATTAATAAGAGTGAATCCAGAGGTCAGTCATCTAAGGATATTTGGCTGTCCACTATACATCCATCTTGTCGAAGGTGAAGAGGACAAAGTTAGAACCTTCTAGGAAGAAGGGAACTTTTATGGGATATAGCGAGACTTCGAAGGCTTATAGGATCTACATTCTAGGAAAATGTCATATTGAGGTTAGTTGGGATGTTACTTTTGATGAGGTAGCCTTCAGAAGGTCCAGAGATTCTCACATGGAGATTGATGATGAAGAGCAGGATGCTCCAAGAGAGGAGGGTACAAATCCCTCTAATCCATTTATTCATCTTTCATACTATCAAGAGGAGTCTTTAGAGCCATCAGAGCCTATGGATATACCTATAGATGTTTCCATAACCAAGAAGAGGCCAACATAGATTCGTGATACTTTGTAGGATGCAGAGAGACATGCAGCTCCAAGTGGTACTGTTAGCACTAGAGGATTGCTTATTACTAGGACATGCCTAACACATTTTAAAACTTGGGATAGTTGAGGAGGTAGGGTTGATAAGGTTTGTAGGGAAGGTCTGATGGGAAAGGTCACAAGGATGAGAAATATTTTATATTTATGGTTTAAAGGGTGTCCAATACAAAGGGTGAAATTTCATAGATCATAGGCATTCAACTCAGAAAAGAAAACCATATATTAACACATTGAAAAGAAGAAAAGCATATGAACATATAGTTAAGGCATCTATATACTCATAGATAAGATTCAAATCTAAATACATTGTTCAAAGATACTTTATTCCAACATTTTTTGTTAGATACATTGTCCAAAGATACCAAGGCATATAGTTTTTTTGTTCTAGAATTCTGTAGTGCATTGGAACTACGACAGATGAGTTTTTGCTGCAGAAGCGAACGCCATTCTTTGATGCCTTCACATTTGGAACTTCAAATTTTCACTGTAAAATCTCAAAACTCTTGCAAGGATGAATGAATAAGATTGCCCATTGACAAAATTTCCCTGCAATTGATTATAACATTGGAAAAAATTTCTAACAGGTTCTGAAATATGCAACATTCATGCAATCAATCAACTTCTTTAAAGTAAGAAAAACTAAAGAAAGCATTACAGGCACAAAACAAATCTGGCAATGATTCATCGTAAGATTGAAGGTAAGGATGGAAAAAGGTCAACACATTTAAAGGCTTAAGAAGACAACCAAAATATTTTGGATTGGGAGTGTGGAAATTTTAGGCAAGAAATTTGAGTGCTAACAAGTACTTTCAAGGAGAGAAAAACCTTATAGGTTCTCGAGATATGTGGCATTGATGAGTCACATCATTGATTTCAATCCTTCCAATCATGATGAGGTAGAAGGCCAGAAGTTTTGAAAGGATGCCATGATGGATGAGTATCAATCCATCATGACAAATCATGCGTGGGAAATTATTTGTAGACCTGAGTGAAAGTCAGTGGTGACTTCCAAGTGGATATATAAGATTAAGCATGCAATAGATGGAATCATCAAGAAGCACAAAGTGAGGTTTGTGGCTAGAGGATTCTCCTAGAAATAGAAAGTGGACTATGAAGAGACTTCCATCAGAACTATTATAGCTGGAAATTACATCAGATGGATGTAAAGATAACAATCCTCAATGGTGTGATTGTGGAATATGTGTACATAGAGCAACCTCAGGGCTTTGTAATACATGGGAAGGAGTCCTATGTTTGTAGATTGAAGAAGGCCTTGTACAGACTCAAGCAGTATTAGGATTATTAATCCTCCCTTGTCCAATTTGGTCATATGTCTAAATCAGGAGTCATGTCTAAATGGGGAGTCCATCCAGTCTATTTTTAGTCACTAGCACCATTGGGTCCACTTGGACTAATTGGGGCACATGTTTTAGTTACTAAAGTGTGGGGAACACTAATTGAGGCCTACTGCCACTGATTGCACTTGCATGCATCAGTTTAGGAGCCTCCTAGACCAATCGCTACAATTTAGGAGCCACTAGGAGTGCCGAAACCAACCAAGGTTAGTTGAGTTGAGTTGGTGACTAGTCAAGCTAAGTTAGGAGTTAGTTACATTGAGTTCTAGTCCTCTACATTCAGTTAGCGCTAGGTTTGCATGTATGCATGCATGAAGGGCACATTTCTCACCTACAACAGTCAGTTAGCCTTAGTCAACACTGAATGTAACACTTGAGTTGTGTTTTAGAACTCCAATGAACTTCGGTGATGGTTTAGACAAGGTCAGTTAACCATTGAGTCCTCCGATAATGATTTAGACAAGGTCTTAGTTATCTACAGTGAAGTAGAGTGTAATCAATTCGAATTTCCTCATGTGGATTCGAATTTCTTGTGGCTATTTAGCCATTGTACTTCATTGTAATTATTATCTAATTACTCTTTAATTAATGAAAAACATTCAGAGCTGCAAGCCATTTTTGCACTGTTTCATTCTTCAATAACTGAGTAAATTGTGTGATCTATCCTGTGAGTTGTGTGTTTGTCCATAGATCTATGTGCTCAATTTAATATGGTATCAGAGCCTCGGTGGACAAGACACCTCTCCTCCTCAGATCTCCAGCTGGATCATTTTTTTGAGCAAAATTGCTCCTTCCAGTACTGCACCAGAAGCAGAGAATTTACCACTTAATATCCCAAGTTAGGAAATTGTTGATCAAGCTTGCTTGATCAACTTTACTGGTGTGAAGGAAATTCCAAAAGTGCAGACTGTCAACCTTACTTTGTATGTTTGATTGTGTTATAGGTTATCAGCTCTTCTCACAGCATTCGCTACAAGCAACCATTTCTTCTCATTGCATTCGCTACAACAGCTCAGTCCTTCTTACTGCATTCAAAATTGTTCATCCAGTAGAGCCTCTCACTCCCTTCAACTATCACCAGTGGAAGGAAGACATGGGGGTACTACTCCGCACCAAGAAGCTCTTCAGACTCACAGAAGTAATAGAGGTAGTGCCAGTTTTGAATAATGACAAAGAAAAGTACTGGAACAGGCTTGATGAAGCTCATGGATAGTTATTCTCCTCAGTCTCTCACGATCTTCGATTCCACATCCAAGGATTGAAGACTCCCAAGGAGATTTGGGACAAGCTTGCCTCCTTATTTGATAATTTGGATGAGATGAGGGTCCATCAGCTAGAAAATGATCTGATCACTCTTAATCCATCCAACTTCGAATCACTGAATGAATTCTTCACAAAGTTCAAGAACCTAATATATCAGTTGAAGCAATGCAAAGTGGAGAAGGATGAAGATCAGCTCATCCTTGCCATTCTCATAAATCTCAATGCAGACTACTCAGTCTTTGTATCAACCTTCCAAACAGTAAGGCTCACTACTCCAAATTGGAAGATTCCCACTCTTGATGCCTTCATCCAATCTCTCACTTCTGAGAATGATAAATTGATCAAAATGGGGATCATTCGATCTTCCAAAGATCAAGCTCTGGTTGCAAGAGGAGATAAGGTAGCGAATGACAAAGGGAAGCAAAGAGATGAGTCTCATGTGAAGAAAGAGCAGTCAAAGGAGCCTTCAGGTTCGAAGAGAAGTAAGAAAAATGGCAAAGTCAAGGTCCTCTGCTCTTACTGTGGAAGGGGCTTTCATTCAGAAAGCTCCTGTATGAGAAGACAACTTGATGAAATGGCTCTTCTTTTGAAGAAACATAACATTTCTACACCTACTAGCGCAAGGAAGGATGACTCTGAAGAAGAAGACGAAGAATACCAAAGGAAATGCCATGCACTGAAGGCTAGCTGCTCATCAGCTCATGTCTTCCTCATTGATTATGGAGCTTCCAATCATATGGCTGCATCCAGAGAATCATTTTCTTCTTTTCAGTCCTTTGATAGTCCTAGTATTCAGATGAGAAATAACAATAAAGTCCAAACAAAAGGGAAGGGATTTTTCAAGCTTGAATGTGGAAGGTTCAAAGATGTGCTATTTGTTCCCTCCCTAGCTTCAAACCTGTTATCTGTCTACCAGATGACCCATACTGGATCTCCAAAGTGAGTGATCTTTGGTCTTGTCTCAGTGGAGATCACAGATATCTCTACTGGGAACATCATAGCAAAGGGTGTTGCAAATCATGCCTCAAAAAGCATATGAATTCTCACATTTCATGCCTCCTTCAGAACTAGTGCACTCTCAACAGCCAGTTGCAAGGGAAGGTAAAATCATTGCATCTACTTCTTTTGCAGCTTCTACTAGTATTGCATATCCATCTTTATCAATTTATGAGATTGATATTTAGGTTGATTCGGATCTATATTTAGTCCCTACTTCCAAACTAGAAGCTAGGAAGATGACTGGAAACTCACTTGACACTCGGAAAGGAAAGACCCTTGTGCTATGCCATGCAATCTTACCTCCTTCAAAGAGATGCAATAGACTCCTTGTAAGATGCTATATGGAAAGGGCTCAGTCTCACTACATTCAGAAGAATGGATATGATCATACACCTCTTCATCCAGCAAGAGACAAAGGATACATTCCTCCCTCCTTCCATCATCAATTTTGGAGAAGAAGGAGAAGTCTACATGCCATGCCCCAGAATACCTGTGCACAGCACACCATGCATGTCGCTTCGCTACCTCACAGAGATGAAGATTGCAGTAACATATTTTCAAGTTTTTCAAACTTGAGACCTGATTCTACCTGCTTAGATAGAGGGGGGGCTTTTTTCCCATGTGGTTTTTGTGCCAGCTCCTTGTATTAAGCAGTTACCTTATTTTACATGATGTAATGGGTGACCTATGGTCTTAGTTACCGGGGCCCACAGATTGTCCAAGTTAGCATTTAGGGGGGTATTAGGATTATTAATCCTCCCTTGTCCAATTTATTCATATGTCTAAATCAGGAGTCATGTCTAAATCGGGAGTCCATCCACCCTATTTTTAGTCACTAGCACCATTGCGTGCACTTGGCCCAATTGGGGCATATGTTTCAGTTACTAAAGTGTGAGGAACATTAGTTGAGGCCTACTACCATTGATTGCACTTTCATGCATCAGTTTAGGAGCCTCCTAGACCAATCCCTACAATTTAGGAGCCACTAGGAGTGTCGAAACCAACCAAGGTAAGTTTAGTTGAGTTGGTGACTAGTCAAGCTAAGTTAGGAGTCAGTTACATTCAGTTCTAGTCCTCTACACTCAGTTAGCGCTAGGTTTGCATGGCTGCATGCAGGAGGGGTGCATTTCTCACCTACCACAGTCAGTTAGCCTTATTCAACACTGAATGTAACACTTGAGTTGTGTTTTAGAACTCCGATGAACTCCGGTGATGGTTTAGACAAGGTCAGTTAACCATTGAGTCCTCCGATAATGATTTAGACAAGGTCTTAGTTACCTACAATCAAGTAGAGTGTAATCAATTTGAATTTCCTCATGTGGATTCGAATTGCTTGTGGCTATTTAGCCATTGTACTTCATTGTAATTATTATCTAATTACTCTTTGATTAATGAAAAGCATTCACAGTTGCAAGCCATTTTTGCACTATTTCATTCTTCAATAACTGAGTAAATTGTGTGATCTATTATGTGAGTTGTGTGTTTGTCCACAGATCTATGTGTTCAATTTAATAGCAAGAACCCAGGGCTTGGTATACCTAAGAGTACTAAAATTTCACCTATAAGAGAGGATCCTAGCCTAGAAACCATAGTGGGTGTAGAGAAAATTAACGCGCTATTTGGGAACATATCAGACCCTATAGTTTCTCAGATAGAATCTATCGTAAGCCCACCAGAACCAACTAAGGGAAATATATTTTCCAAACTAGGCCTAGAGTAGAACGGTGGGATCTCACATTGTCCTCCTCAAGGCAAGGAAATATAAGTTGTACCTTGTTCGATAATCCACTCGATGGGAGACCGTGAAGACGAATTACAATAAGAAGTGCAGACTGAGACAACTTTTGGATTCCCAATTCTGAAACTAATACAAAACGTTAACATGAAAAAGATACCCCTATCTTCATTACCTGTCTTTCATGGCAAGAGTACTGAATATCTTGATACTTTTCTATTCGAATTCGACATACTATGTCGGAGTTATAACTATCACTATTAATCCTAGAAATTGAAGTTATTTCCTACTAGTCTGAAAGACGCCGCACTTCATTGGTTTATGGGGTTAGGAGAATTTAGTACAAGGAAATGGGATGAAATGAAAGATGCGTTCCTAAATAAATATCAAGATTACTGTGCCTACCATAACATTTTCAAAATGCAGTAACATGAAGAAAAAAGGCTGGAATACTTTCTAGGAGGTTTAATTACATTCTTCAAAAATCTAAATATAATACCCTCCAAGAAGATGCTGTTAGAACACTCTTCTTGAAGGGAAGTTTGGAAGAGTACATTGAAATTTTTAATCTCATGGCTTCAAATGATATTTATCACAAGTCATTTGATGAAATCTGTGAATTGTGTGGAAAATACTCTCGTAGCAGAGCTAAACTGGAAAGTCTGTAAGGAATGGGGTTCCTCGAACCTCTAAGTCAATAAATACTAGTGGAGTCACTAGAATGGAGATAGGGAACCTTTTGGAAAAATTTTAAAACTGATATCCTGGGCACCCTAACCTCTCAATTTGATGCCTTGAAGACTAAGAAGAGGCAAGAAGAAGAAGATCATGTAGCATTACATGAATTTTGTCCCAAGTGTAGGAAGAGACATCCTCTTAAGGAATGCCCTCTTAACAATGTTGCTATTTGTGTTGTATGCACTGAAAAACATCCCACAGAAAGTTGTCCTGCACTGCCAGAAATAAAGGCTCTTTATAACATAGGTTCTTGATGACATCATTGTTACTGTGGCCTCCTGGGAATACCTAGTGGACTTCTTGGTTCTTCAGACCAAGGACCCTGCCAAGGAACATCCGGTTATTTTAGGAAGACCTTCGCTGGCGATAGCTAATTCTTTTATAGGTTGTAGAGAAGGGATATTAACAATATCAAATGGTCGTTCCCTACAAAATCTTACCATGTATCCACCAACTCAACCAGTAGCAGAAATTTTATGGTTGGAAATCCCGTATGGGGATGAGGAAGTTGAACAACCATTACTGTCTATCAGTCAATCTTAAACCGAGGATAACATTTTAGATCAATTCATTTATGCCACTACTAGTATTAACATTCCTCAGTCCTTTTCTAAATTTGATTATTTCCTCAGAGAGTATTTTCAAGAGAAATTTGATCCAATAAATATATCAACGTTGGTAGTCCTCTTTATGGATGAGAAAATGGAAGCTTTCACAGTTCCAACAGAAATTAGTCCTTAATAATTATTTCTAGATTAAGTCAAGACCAACAGGACCAGTTAGTCCATATATTGCAGGAACAGTCAGGAGTATTTGCCTGGACTTATAAGGATATGAGGGGAATACATCCTGACACATATATTCATCGTATTTATACTAAGGAGAATATTCGGCCAGTGAGACAACCACAAAGGAGAATGAATCTTGCTCTTAAAAACATTGTGAAGGATGAACTCAAAAAATTACTTGATGCATATGTCATTTATCCCATTTTTGATAGTAAATGGGTTTCCCCTCTAGCAGTTGTCCCCATAAAGGGGGGAAAATGGAGAATATGTGTATATTTCTGAGAGCTTAACAAAGCAACCTTGAGAGATTATTTTTCCCTTCCCTTCATAGATCAAGTTTTAGACACTTTGTCCAGAAAACAATATTTTTCATTTCTTGATGGATACAATGGATATAATCAGAGAAATATAGCCCTTGATGACCAGGAGAAAAATACCTTTACCTGTCCTTTGGACTTTGTAATACCTCTGCTACTTTTCAAAGGGAAGTTTTAGGAATTCTGGCTGACCTTGTTCATGATTGCATAGAAGTATACATGGATGACTTTACAGTTTACGAAAACAATTTTGAAGAAGACCTTCACAATATGGAAAAAGTCTTAATCAGGTGTCAGGAAGAAAATATTGCCTTAAGTTATGAAAAATGTAAGATGTTATTAACTGAGGGCATAGTTTTGGGGCATCATATTTCCTCTAAGGGTATTAAAGTTGACTCTGCTAAAATCGAGATCATTACTAGCCTTCCTCCCCCTAAGATAGAGGGAAGTTAGGAGTTTTTTGGGACATGCGGGTTACGACCGTAGATTCATTGCAAACTTTACTAAGATAGCAGCCCCATTATTTAAATTACTGGTTAAGGATGTTGATTTTTGTTGGGATCAGTATAGTAAGCTTGCGTTTGAAACCCTTAAGGTAGAATTATCTTGAACACCAGTTCTAAGAGGGCCAAACTAGTCCTTACCTTTTCATATATGTACTGATGCATCTGACACTGCCTTAGGGGGAGTTCTTCGATAGAAGGAGAGTCGGGATTACTACGTCATTTATTTATCAGCAAAAATTTAACACCAGCTGAATTGAAGTACACTGTGACTTAAAAAGAATTCTTCGCAGTAGTTCATGCTATTAATAAATTTAGACATTACATTATTGGTTATAATTATTAATACCGATCATTCTGCTATTAAGTTCTTAATGAATAAATCTATAACTAGTGGCAAGGTTACACAATGGATTTTATTGTTACAATAGTTCAACATCACGATTATTGATGTTGACCAATTTTGTCTCTTGGTTGTTCCATTTTCACCATGAATGTTTGAACAATGTACATTGAATTGCTTCTCTCTCTGTCAACCTTTTTTCACAGTGAATTCATTCAGTTTTGAGGATCCTAAACTTTGCTAAATTAAACATGGTATCATAGCAGGTAATCATGCCAACTTCAATCCTCAAAAACTTCCATTGATGCACCAGAAGCAATTGGGTTCAACATAATCCTTGGTATTCTTGCCTTGATCCCTCTAGATTTTGTTCAGAGAAGTCTAGCCAGGTGTGATGCATCCAAAGAAAGTGCACATGTCGATGTGGAGAGTGTTTTAATTGTTTTGACTTCGAATTGAAGTGTTTTTGCTGGTAAATTGCAGAATTAGCTGCTCCTTAAAGCTGCAAGATGAATAATTCAGAAGCCTTGACACCCAGGATCCTTACACCGTTCAACTATCTTGATCGGAGTGTTGATATCCATATAGTGTTGCGCAATAAAGGCATGTACAGGGTCACCATGGGCAGGGAGGTTGAACCCCAGTAGCCTCTTGAGAAGTTGAAGTATCTGAACATGCTGGATGAAGCATTTGGATTCATATGCATTCATATATCTAGTTACTCTTCCATCTTGATGGATTGAAAAATCCAAAGGAAGTATAGGAGAAGCTTGAATCCCTGTTTGGCAATTGGGATGAGCTGAGAGTCCATATCCTGGAGAATGAGCTGATTGCTCTGCAAGCCAAGCAAATTCGAAACCATCTAACAATTCTTCTCAAAATTCAAATCCCTTGTCATACATTGCGAGTAGTCTGGGATTGATAAGAAGGATGAGGAATTGGTGCTCACAATTATGAGAAAACTTGGCCCATAATTCTCACTGTTCGTATCCACCTTTAACTCCAGGAGACTGACAAATCCTAATTGGCGAATGCCATCTCTTGATGCCTTCAGGAAATCTCTTATTCAGGAACAAGACAAGCTGATACATATGGGAGCTCTCAAAGCCTCCAAGAATCAAGCTCTCTTAGTTGGGGAGTCTATGAATGCGCAAGCAAAGGGGAAGCAGATAGACAAAGAGAAGAACACGGATTTCAAGCCTTAGTATAAGCATAATCCTTCAGAAGGAGCCTCAGGTTCCAAGAAGGACAAGCACAAGAAATTTGACAAGACCAAGTGCTCTTACTACAAGAGAGGAAATCATCCAAAGAATCTTTGTATGAAGAAAACCATAGACCAAATGTCTAGGCACCTTGAACAAAACAATATTGTCGTTCTTGAAGGTCCAAAGAAGTATGATGCTGGAAACAAGATTGAAGATCATGAGAGATGCCATGCTTTCAAGGCAGGCTTTTCTCAGTCACAAGATTTTCTCGTTGATTCTAGAGCCTCCAACCACATGGTTGCCTCCAAAGAATCATTCTCGTATCTGGATCTCTTTGGAGGACCAAGCATCCACATGGGAGATGACTCACAAATCCTAGCTCTCGAGGAAGGTTCCATCAAATTTAAGGATGGAGTGTTCAAGAATGTGCTCTATGCCCCTTCCCTGATAGCAAATTTGTTGTCTGTATAGTAGATGACCCATACTAGCTCACCCAAGAAAGTCACATTTGATCCTGACTTCGTGGAGTTCTCTGAAATTTCTAATGGGAATCTGATATCGAAAGGAGCTGCAAATCATGCCTTCAAGGCATACGGATTTTCTCACTTTCTTCCTAACTCATATCCAAGTGCCTTATTGACTCATGCTAATGATACAAACAAGATTTGGCATGAAATATTTATCCATTTGAATTTCAATTATCTCTAGCAGGTGCACAATGAAGAGATGGTTAAGGGATTTCCTCTCATCAAGTCCTTTGAAGGTGTTTGTAATGATTGCTTGGTAGGTAAGAACCCAAAGCGAAGGTATGAGGCTGGGAAGGCAAGAAGAGCTGCCGATGCACTTGATTTGGTTCACAGCAATGTCTCTGGACCAATGCCAACAACATCTATGAATGGATCCAAACAATGTCACAAGGTTCGGGTTCGTTTTCGGGTTCGGCGACCTTCAGGTTCGATTCGGGTTCGAATTTTCGGATGAGGTTTGACATAAGGTTCGTCTATATACATTTTTTCAAAATATATATATATATATATATATATATATATATAAACTGTATTACAAATTATAATATAAAACATTTAAAAATAATTTTTTATTAAAAATTATAATATAAAACATTTAAAAACAAATTTTAATATAAAAGATTAAAAAATAAACTATAATATACAACATTAAAAAATAAACTATATTTAAAATATGTAATATAAAACATTTAAAAATAAAATTTAATTAAAAATTATAATATACTATATAGAACATTTAAAATTAAACTATAACTAAAAATTATAATATAAACATAAAAAATAAACTAAAACAATGGTCCATCACAACTCCTCGAACCTTCAAGTTTCAACCTATGTCGTGGAAATGGAACTTCCGCCGTGGATTATGGAGAAAACAATGGTCGATCAAATAACTCCTCGAATCTTCAACCCCTCGACCCTTCAACCTATGCCGTCTTCCGTCGTGGATTATGGAGAGTCATGGGCTGTAGCAGTCGTCGTGGAAGAGCAACCTTTTGCGTGACCTCACGCAGCCGCGCAGCCGGAGCAGCCTTTTCCTCATGCAGCCGCGCAGCGCCTCTATCTCGTGTCAAGTCACGAGTCACGAATACTGTAGCTCTCGAGTGGCGGACTAGTCACTACACTATCACAAACAAAACGGAGGGAGTGCCAGAACGAATTGAAAACCTAGCCTGAAAGCGCCTGAACCTAGCCGAACCTAGCCGAACCTGAACGAATTTCCCAAATCTTTTTAGGTTCGGCGAACCCTGTGACACTGGATCCAGATACTTTCTGACCTTCATTGATGACTGCACAAGGTATTGTTGAATCTACTTCCTCAGGTAGAATTCTGAGTTGTTTGAAACCTTTAAAATTTTCAAAGCCTTAGCTGAGAACACTCTTGGGAAGAAGATCAAAGCAGTCATATTAGATAATGGAGGAGAGTACATCAAAAGAGAATTCCAACACCTGTATGGTTCAACAGGTATTTAAATGCAACACTCAGTCCCATACACACCACAACAAAATGTTGTAGTTGAGAGCAAGAACGGATCTTTGAAAGAGAGGGCTACATCATATCTGTGCGATAAAGCAGTAAACTGTGTTTCGTACATCCAGAATATAGTTCCTCTCAAGTCCGTGATTGGGGTCACTCCTTTTAAAGCATTGATGATACATAATCCCAATGTCTCACATCTAAGGGTTTTTGGCTCCAAAGCATGGGCCATAATTTCGACTGATAAGAGGAAAGCCTTCCAAACTCAAAGTTGCGAATGCATATTGCGAGGATATGAAGATGATGCAAAGGCATACAAACTAATGGAGATTGCAACCAAAGAGTGCTTCATATAGCGCAGTGTTCAATTTGAAGAAGAACATGTGCATGATCCACAACCACCTGAAGAAAAAGAAGTTATAATTACTCAATCAATACCATTTGCAGATGATAATGTCTTAACTAATATTTTAGATTTAGAGTATGAAGATGGGGATTAAGATGCTCAAGATCTAGATATTGAGAATGGACCTCAAGTAGATCTAGATCTAGATCCAATAATTGCTCCCAATCAAAGGCCTAAATGGGCCCAAAAGCTCATTGAAGCTGTTGGGAATAGTGTCAAGGATGCAGATGACAAAAGAAGAACAAGATCTCAATATCAGGATGAAAAACTTGCACTTTGCCACACAAATCCACTTCTCCTAGAGAGGTGCTTCATGATGATGGGGTCAAATCCACAATCCTACAATGAGGACTTCCATGATCCAAGATGGCAGGTAGCTATGGATGATGAGTTTGATTCACTACAAGAAAACCAAACTTGGAATTTTGTCTCCTTACCTACTGGGAGAAATGTAGCTTACTGCAAATGGATCTACAAGACCCGGCTAGCAGCTTATGGAACCACTACCAAGTACAAGGATCGGTTAGTGGAAAAGGGGTACTCGCAAGTCCATGGGCTGGACTACAATGAGACATTCGCTCCCGTTGCAAGAATGGACTCCATAAGGCTAGTTTTGGCCAATGCAGCTTCGAAGAAGTGGGAGGTACATCACATGGATGTGAATAGTGCCTTCCTCCATGGTGACCTGGAGAAGGAGATCTAAATGAGATAGTCTGAGGGGTACACTGAAGATTCCTCCTTTGTTTGCAAACTGAGGAAATCTCTCTATGGGCTCAAGCAAGTCCCAAGGGCATGGTATCCCAAGAGGGATTCCTTCTTAATGTCACATAAATTCAAAAGGTGCAAGTCTGACAGCAATGCCTACATGCAGCAAAAGGGAGGCTTATTATTGTTGATTGTTCTGTATGTGGGTGACTTGCTCATTACTAGTGGCTCTACTACTGGATTGAGAGGGCATCAAGTCAGCCTTGAGCGAGGAATTCTCCATGACTGATCTAGGGCTGCTAAGGTATTTTATTAGTCTCGAAGTAAATAAAAAAGCTTTGGGAATCGTGATGACACAGTCCAAATACATAAGATATTTGCTCAAAATATTCCACATGACCGATTGTAAAGAAACACCCTTTCCCTTATTATCTGGAATCAGGTTGGAAGAATGTGGTTCCGCACCACTGGTTGATAGAACACTCTATGGACAACTGATTTTTAGCCTATTGTACCTCATCCATTCAAGGCCAGATTTATCTCATGCTGTGAGTGTTTTTTTCCATATTCATGCAAGAGCCACAAGAGTTGCATTGGAAAGCAACAAAGCATATCTTGCATTATGTGCAAGGTACGAGGGAGTTTGGGATCCACTATTCTGTTGTTGCACAACTAGATCTTATTGGTTTTACTGATTCAAACTGGGTTGGTGATAGTATTGACGGGAAACCTACATTAGTATTTGTGTTCATGTTAGGATCTGGACCAATCTGTTGGTCAAGCAAGAAGCAAGCAGGTCTTTCTCTTTCTTCAGTTGAAGCAGAGTATCGGGGGGCTGTGAATGCAGGTATTCAGGCAGTTTGGCTACATGGGATTCTGAAAGAGTTTGGCATTCGATCTTCTGCTTCAGTAAACCTCTTTTGTGATAGTCAAAGTGCAATCAAGATATCCAAAGATCCAGTTCAGAAGCAACAGACCAAGCACATTGAATTCCACATGCACTACATCCAAGAACTAGTGCTTCATAAGGCTATCATTCTACATTACTGCCCTACAGAGGACAAGATTGCAGACATATTCACCAAATATTTCACTGAAAAGAGATTTATCCATCTCAGATCTCTTCTTGGTGTAAAGGTTTGATTCAGTTTTTGTTCCTGGTTTTCTTGCTCATTTTTAGGGGGTGGAGTTTCCCATGAGGTTTTCCCCATTTCCTCGGTTTATTGAGCAGTTATTTTTCCATTAGATTGTATGGGTGACCTTTGTTCTTAGTTTCCAGGGCACATGTTGTCCAAGTTAGGATTAAGGTGGGGTGTTAGAATCTAAGTCACCTGGTTCGAATTCATGTTCGAATTCGGTGACCTTCAAATTCTGCAAAAAATCGGCACTTAAAAAATTTAAATAAAATCCATTATGCTCATTAAACTATGAACACTAAACACATCAACAATATACATGATAGTCATAGAATCATAGAAACAATGAACACATCAACCTTGAATGAAGTATATACATGATATTCATTGAATCATGGCAAAAATGTGACTTGGAAGTTGTCCCATGGGAGCCTTGTGCAACACTTTCACTCTATCTGCCATGACCCACAGTCCACTAGAGTCACTGCTCAGTCGACCTTCACTCTTAGAGTTTCACGTGTCACTCCCAGTGTATGGTTTACCACAGTTCACGCTGCACGAGAGTCTGGTTTCCAGCCCGTCTAGAGACTGCCTGCGTTTGCAGCACTTGAAAGTGCATCCCGTCTGGATATCCGAGACTTTATGCCAAAATTCTGAGCTCACGTAGTCACGAACTAGTCAACAACTATTGGCTAGTAGCTATAGTGTCGACCCTCTACAATATGGAGTTTACAACTATGCTTTGCACAGTGTGGAACGCTAATGGAAGACCTTGCTACACTTCACGGTTTCACCCAGCACATGACGGTTTCGATCTTCACTGCTACAATCGCGCAGAATCAGCAATGATGAATGAGCAATGTCTGCTGCGAAGGGGAAATAAACACGACTAGTGTTACCTGCGGGCACGAAGTGGACAAAACAAACCCCGCAAAATGATTTTTCAACTTTTTTTATTAAATTCGACGGATTTATGGCAAATTTAATCGGCTTGAAAATCGATGGAGTTATAAAATCGAAATCGTCATTAAAAATCGGCAAACCTGAATGAATAAATCGACAATCTGGAAAATTCAGCGATTTTCGATTTTCAAGGCGAAAAATCGCCAAATTCAGTAACTTAGGTTAGGATTAATTAATCCTCCCTTTGACCACCATAATCTAATTGTCATTTCCTAGTTTATGAGTATGTTGCCACCTCACCAATGCTATGGGGGACTTATCTAGGGCCCACCTAACACTTGATGCACCATTTTGCATGATTTTAGGAGCTCCAAAGGCCAAGCCATATAATTTAGGAGCCCGCATTGAGTCATGGGAGTCCCATCATCAGTTTACCCTAGTCTGTGTTGAGTTATTCTCAGATGGGAATCGGTTAGTTCATCCAATTAGTCTAGCGGCACTTTTCCTTGATTCGAGGAGGTTAGACGCATTTTCCTACCTACCTTGTTCAGTTAATTGATTGTGAACTGATTTAGTTGTCACGAGTTAGATTAGTGAGATCTCAGTGGGGATTTTCTCACACTGAGTTAGCACTAGAGTTATTCCAAGTTGGTGTATTCGAATCCTACCTAGTGTATTTGAATTCTCCCTATTATATCATCATTGTATTACATAGAGGTTAATGATAATTGACGTAATGTTATGCTGACCAATTTTGTCTCTTGGTTGTTCAATTTTTGCCATGAATGTTTGATTAGTGTATACTTCTCTCTCCTTCAACCTTCTTTCACAGTGAATTCATTCAAGCCTGAGGGTTCTAAGCTTTGCTAAATTAAACATAAACATAGAAAGTTGTGCATGAGATGGATGGAACCATTTCAAATCACATACATTACTGAATCAGGTACATTTGAGTGACAGACATTATGGGTAGATCCATTAAAAGGCATTGTAAATAGGAGCAGACTTGAAGGATACTATGGCTCGCATGGGCAGGAAGAGCGACAATTAAGCATGATTGGTCAGGAATTAGATAATAGGTTGATTAGGAAGGTAGTGGAAAGTACATGGTTTATTTCTATTATGGTTGAGGGTGTCAATTAGTTAAAAAGTGCGTTGAAGTAGCTAGATTTGAAATTTGAAAAAAATTAAGTACATATTGTATTGGATTGTAGCATTTATGAAAATAATCGTAATCATTGTAGAAGATTGAGACATAGACAGCTCGGTAATGATTGCTAGATGGGAAGCATAGTTCACGTACTAAAAAGGTAGAAGAATAGAGAGTTTAAATGAGCTGTGTCGAGAGTTATGACAAGAAAAAGGCCGCATTGATCAAATCGGGAGGCAATAATTAAATCGGAGATGTGTTTAAAATGTGTGAAGAACAAGTAAAAATAATTTAGTTTCGTTGAAGAGTTTTGTAGTAGTGATCAAGGTGAGCTAGCAAAGATCAAAGTTGTGGTTACAGAGAATTGAAAGGTTGCAAAGAATTGTGCTACAATGTTGACGTCCGTAGTACCCAAAGCATGACCTAAATCCAAAGTAGTTAAGAAAGCTGAGATGCTAGTGGCCGAAAAGGATACCGTGGTGGTCGTAAAAGAGACGCAGATTTCCAAGATTTGTATTTTCTGAATTATGCTGAGATTATTGAGCAACAAAATGGTACAAAGAATTTTTTCCCTAAACAATTGGAAAATAAATTATTTAAATCAGGTATCATGAGTTTGTTAGATGTTCCCCATTTCAGCGTGGTCTGAGCATCACACAAGGGATACGTTTTATGTTTTGTAGGATGCACGGAGTTGCTCATGGTTAGACAAACCATATCCTATGGATATGGATGTTATCCACGAAGTGTCGGATCTGTCGTGCAAGGGTGAAGATCCTCAATTGGCTATAGCAGCGCACGACCTAAAGGTTGAAGAAGTTTATTAGAAATATGGTACACACAGAGGAACAAAAAGAGCAGTTATTTCTTCCATCACTAATCCTCATGTGTAGTTTGCTACATAGGTCTTGGTAGGCAAGGTAGATAGGAAGTTCAGGAAAAATGAATGCCCTCCGAGGGTGTTGTTTGTAATTGAATGATGTAATCAAAGAATTAAGATGTGTTGAGCTAAATATTTGTTAGAAGAGTTTATTCAAGATTGCGTGGATTTTCAAAATTTGGGCAAGGAGTTTCATTTGATCTGGGTGTTGTTGTTGATCGCAATGATAGAGTGGAAGCAACCTCGAGAGAGTGAATATGACACTGAGGTGACAAAGACATTGCCAGTATTGAAATTTAATGTTTGGGAGCATAGTATAGATAAAGAAGTCCAGTAGAAAACAAATTTGGCGTTCTAGTGATCGTATACATAGATGATTCAGGTGATAGATTGAGTCATATCGTATTCCACTCATTGATAGATAAGTTTCTTTTTGTTGTATGTTTCTTTGTAGATGCTCATACTGTATTCATTTCACTGCGCGTAAATCTTGAGAACATGACTGAAGTTTTACCATTTTGTACGGAGGAGAGTAATATTAAAGAAGCCATGGAGGATTGGACTGTAGAATTCCAAGTACAACAAGATTTTGATGTAGAAATTTCGAATACTCCAAAAAGTAAGTTGAAGAAGAAAGCGCAAGTTAAAAGTTTTACAAGTTCAACAGTGTGCGACTCTCCAAAGCAGAGCACGAAAAAGAAGAAGGTGCAAGAATCAAAGTAAGAAGTCGCATGGTTGTAGAGAAATAAGGTAGAACCGTGCTAACATATTATACATCAGACTAATAAATTCAGAAAATCAAGAAGAGGAAAAGTCTTAGTCCCAAGACTGCGCGTCATGACAGAGAGGTCAAAGGATTAAAACTTAATGTTTTTCACATAAGAAAGGAGAGGCAATAGAAGAGATAGCGCTACAAGATATAATCAGCACAATTGAAGTTAACCTGCACTCATAATTGAAGTTAACCTGCACTCATAACATGTACTTGAGTTGGAATTTTTTCAACAACTATCCATGTTGAAATTAAAATTGCAGTTGGGACATTCAAGTCGATACAGTTTAGATATGGATATAGATGATACTCCACGGGAGTCTGGATTGGGTATGCATAAGCACAATACACAACTAGAAAAGAAGAGGTTTTTTAATATAGATCCTCATGTGGTGGTGTTCAAGGAAGGAGGGTTCTTAATCTTTAGCATTGAGTTGTTCGTGATTTGAAATAGACCATTGAAACATATGTTTCATTCTAGAAGTTGCAGGAGTATGTCGTAGTAGTAACAAAGGAAATGGGAGCATTGTAAAAGAAAACAATGGAATGAACAAAAGCACTAAGAGCAGATTGAATACCTTTTCATTATTAGACTGAATATAAATAGGAAATACATAGTAGCAATACTATGGGTAAATAGCATGAGCTCGAATAAACCATGGGCAGCCTAACTCACTAACTAACTAAGGGTGAGATTAGATTCTTCAACACACCCCCTTAATCTCAACTGGTAGTACATCATCAACATTGTCTATGTCTAAGTGCTTTCTCTGATATACAAATGCAGATGTTCCCAATGGTTTGGTGAACATGTTAGCCAACTGCTCCTTAGAGCCACAAAACAATAAAGAAATTTGTCCATCATTAACTAACTCACGAACGAAATGATAGCTAGTGTCAATGTGTTTGCTTTTCCTATGAAATACATTATGTTTAGACAACTGTATTGCAGAGCTATTATCACAGAAAATAGAAGTGGAATCTTTTGCAGTGTGCCAAACTGCATGGCAAGCTGTTGTGGTGGCTGCTACATATTCTGCTTTTGCAGAAGACATGCTCACAATGGGTTGTTTCTGAGATACCCAAGAGATCAGATTTGTACCCAAATGGAAAGCATAACCAGATGTGCTTTTCCTATCATCAAGACTACTTGCAAAATCACTGTTAGTGTACCCTGTGAGAGTACTGTCTGGTGTATGAGTGTACGGGAGTCCATATCCAAGTGTGCCTACAACATATCTCAGAATTCATTTTCCAACTTTCCAGTGAGAGTCTTTGGGAGACTCCATAAATCTAGAAATAAGACTGGCAGCATACATCAAATCAGGTCTAGTTGCAGTCAAGTACATTAAATTGCCTACCATTTTTTTATAGAGTGTATTGTTTACTGCTGGTTCATCATCATTCTTGGTTAACTTGGTGCCAAGAGCTATGGGGGTTTCTACTGGTTTACTTCTATCCATTCTGAATATCTGCAAAATATCAATAGCATACTTATGCTGGCAGATAAAAATACCTTTATCAGTTTTAGTAACTTCCAGTCCAATGAAGTACTTCATCAGTCCTAGATCAGTCATTTCAAATTCCTTTTTCATGACTGTCCTGAAATCTTCAAGCATCAAATTACAAGTGTAAATAATGTCATCAACATAAAGGCATACCATCAATATTTTACCTTGCTTCGTTTTGACATACAGAGTGTTGGCTCATTGTTGCTTCTGCTGAAACCATTGTTGATGAGGTAGGAGTCAATCCTACTGTACCAAGCTCGTGGAGCTTGTTTTAGACCATAGAAGGCCTTTTTCAGCTTATTCACTTTGTCTTCATTGATAAAGAAAAGAATGGAGCAAGAGAAACAGTACGGGCAGATGATTGTCTTCTCATTATTCAGAGCTGTTTAAATAGGAAATACAAAATAATAATACTGTGGGTGAATACCACAGTTAGGTAAATACCGCCGTGGGTTACCTAACTCTCTAACCTAACTACAGGTGAGATTACTCTCTTCAATACACCCCCTTAATCTCAACTGGTAGTACATCATCAGCACTGTCTATGCCTAAGTGCTCTCTCTGATATACAAATGTAGATGTTCCCAATGGTTTGGTGAACATGTCAGCTAACTGCTCCTTAGAGCCACAAAACAATAAAGAAATTTGTTTTTCATTGACTAACTCACGAATGAAGTGATAGCGAGTGTCAATGTGTTTGCTTTTTCTATGAAATACATTATGTTTAGACAACTGTATTGCAGAGTTATTATCACAGAAAATAGAAGTGGGATCTTTTGGAGTGTGTCCCATATCTTTCAACAGTCTTCTTAGCCAAGTTGCATGGCAAGCTGCTGTGGTGGCTGCTACATATTCTGCTTCTGCAGAAGACATGCTCACAATGGGTTGTTTCTGAGATGCCCAAGAGATCAGATTTGTACCCAAATGGAAAGCATGACCAGATGTGCTTTTCCTATCATCAAGACTACCTGCAAAATCACTGTCAGTGTACCCTGTAAGATTACTGTATGGGGTATGAGTGTACCAGAGGCCATATCCAAGTATACCTGCAACATATCTCAGTATTCTTTTTCCAACATTCCAGTGAGAGTCTTTGGGAGACTCCATAAATCTAGATATAAGATTGACAGCATACATCAAATCAGGTCTAGTTGCAATCAAATACGTTAAACTGCCTACCATTTGTTTATAGAGTGTATTGTTTACTGTTGGTTCATCACCATTCGTGGTTAACTTGGTGCCAAGAGCTATAGGGGTTTCTGCTGGTTTACATTTATCCATTTTGAATCTCTGCAAAATATCAGTAGCATACTTATGCTGGCAGATAAAAATACCTTTCTCGGTTTGAGTAACTTTCAGGCCAAGGAAGTACTTTATCAGTCCTAGATCAGTCATTTCAAAGTCTTTTTTCATGACTGTCCTAAAATCTTCAAGCATCAAATTACCAGTGTAAATCATGTCATCAACATAAAGACATACCATCAATATTTTACCTTGCTCGATTTTGACATACAGAGTGGGCTCATTGTTGCTTCTGTTGAAACCATTGTTGATGAGGTAGGAATCAATCCGACTGTACCAAGCTCGTGGATCTTGTTTTAGACCATACAATGCCTTTTTCAGCTTATACACTTTGTCTTCATGACCCTTGACAGTATAACCAGGTGGCTGGTCTACATAAACTTCTTCTTCAAGAATGCCATTAAGAAAGGCATATTTCACATCCATTTGATACACAGGCCATTGATTTTGTGCTGCAATGGCAAGTACAACTCTAATGGTATCCATCCTTGCTACAGGAGCAAAGGTTTCATCATAATCTATACCATACTTCTGTGCATAACCTTTGACAACCAACCTTGCCTTGTTCTTTTCAAGTTCTCATTTTTCATTCAATTTGGTCTTATAAACCCATTTGACTCCAATACTGGTTTTGTCTGCAGGGATGTCAACAAGATCCCAAGTCTGATTTTTCTCTATTGCATCAATCTCTTCATTCATGGGTTTTACCCACTGTGCATCCTTCACTGCTTCATTAAAAGATGTGGGTTGACAGGAGAAGAGAGTATACTAAAGTTGTTCTTCAAGAACTAAAGTTTGTTCATATAACTCCCTCAAGCTTATGGTTTTCTGGTGTTGTGGTGGATTCTTTGCTGCTTCTTCTTGCTTCTGCACTTCCAATCTTGGAAGTCTGATAGGTAGATTTGGCTGATATGAGTGATCTTCATGTTGTATGTCTGAAGGATCACTCCAGCATTTGTCTTCAATGAACTTTACGTCTCTGCTCACCACAAGCTGCTTGGTGACATGATTATATAGCTTGTATGCCTTGTGCTGTTCACTATAACCAGTGAAAATGTAGCACTCACTTTTCTTGTCTAACTTTCTTCTGAGTTCATCAAGTATATGCGCAAAGGAAACATAACCAAAGATTCTGAGATGTGAGCCACTAGTCTTAGTGCCACTCCATGCTTCTTCAGGAATCTTGTCTTGGACAGTTACTGTGGGTGATTTGTTGAGCAAGTAGATTGAGCATCCAACAACTTCAGCCCAATATTCATTTGACAACTTCTTGTGTGACAGCATGCTACGGGCCATGTTCATGATGGTCTAGTTCTTTCGTTCAGCAACTCCATTTTGCTGTGGAGTGTATCTAGTGGTGAACTGTCTCTGGATGCCATGCTACTTACAAAAGTCTAAAAACTCATGTGAATCATATTCACCTCCACCATCTGACCTGAGCATTTTAATGGACTTTCTAGACTGCTTCTCAGTGAGAGCCTTGAACTCTTTAAACTTGGAGAAGGTCTCTGATTTGTGCCTGAGAAAATAAATCCATGTTTTTCTGCTAAAATCATCAATAAAGGTCAGAGAATAAAAACTGCCTCCTATGGATTTGGTTTGCATGGGTCCACAGAGGTTTGTATGAACTAACTCAAGTTGCTATTTGGCTCGAGATGTGGAAGTGGGAAAACTGTCCCTATGATGTTTACCAGTGATACAATCCTCATAGGTGTTGGATTGTTTATGAATAACTGGTAATCCTTTGACCATTGACTGTTTGTGCAGGAGATTGAGACTTTTGAAGGGAAGATGACCGAATCTACATTGCCATAACTAGGATTCATCTTGACTAGAAACTGTATGAACTAGAGGATGTGGAAGGTTAGCACTCCTAAGACTAAGAGGAAAGATTCTATTCTTGGTCATTTCAACTTTGGCTATGAGTCTCTTACTGGGAGTTTTATCATAGATAACATAGTATGTATCATGAAACCTAACATCATACTTATTCTGAAGTAATTGACCCATATTGATGAAATTTACAGCCAAATCAGGTACATAAAACACCTCATGAATAGACATTTTTTCATTTTGATTACTAAGTACAGGAACAATACCTTTTCCTTTTGCTAGAACCAGAGAGTCATCTCCTAGCTTGATATTTGTGATAACAGAGGAATCTAGACTAGAGAATAATGACTTGTTACCTATCATGTGATTGCTGCAACCGCTATCTAGTAGCCATAGATCTGAGCTGCAATGTTCTTCAGTTGCTTGATAAGACAGAAACATCACCTCTGAAGAGCCTTCTTCTTCTTTAAAGACATTGGCTCTGCTATTGTTCTGGTTCGCTTGCTTCTTTCTGTATTCTCGTTCATAGTGCCCATACTTCTTGTTTCTTCCCCTCTGACCTTGAGAGTTGTGAGAGTGTTCTAAATGCTCTGAGTGTTCATGATTGTGACTGGTTCTGTCTTCTGTAGATCGAGACCTACGGCCTCTTCTTCCTCTACCTCGTCCTTCTCTGCCTCGACCTCTGTTGAGGGAAGTCTGAGTGCTGAATGCATTGGTTAGCGATTCTTCTTCTTGAGTGAATCGTGCTTCATGAGATAGAAGAGATCTAGTCACTTCTTCTAAGGTGAATTTAGATAGGTCTTTTGCTTCTTCTATGGCAATCACTACCATAGCAAATTTCTTGGTCAGACACTGAAGAATCTTTTGAACAATGATTTTTTGTTCTAGCGGTTCACCATAGGTTTGGAATTGGGTCACAAGACCTGAGACCCTAGTCATGAATTGATCCACAGATTCCGACTCTTTCATCTTCAAACTCTCAAATTGAAGGCGTAGGGTTTACAGTCTTACCGTTTTAATGCGACAGGTTCCCTTGTACGCCGATGCAAGCAGATTCCAAGCTTGATGTGCACTGGTAGCACCTGAGATCCGTGGGAAAATGGACTCTTCAATGCAACTTTGGATCAGCCATGTGGCTGTGAGATCTCCGTCTCGGTGAGCTTCGAGAGCATTCTTCTGTGCATTATTCATTGCGGCCAGAGCAACCGCTTCAGGTTCTGTGAGCTCGGTTTCCACCATATCCCAACATTTGTTGAATTGCAGAAATGTCTTCATTTTGATAGACCAAAATCCATAGTTAGATTCGGTCAGAACAGGTCCGGAGATCGGCTTCAAAGAGCTCGTATTAGCCATTGGATTTGACTAAAAACAAATATTTGCCCTTGTTTTTTTTTTAAATAAAAAACAAAACTATGCTTATCCTTGTGCTTTTTTTTTTTGAATAAAAAAATAAATTGCTTAGCTTTTTTTTTGAATAAAAAACCAGCAGAAACCCCTATATCTCTTGGCACCAAGTTAACCAAGAATGGTGATGAACCAGCAGTAAACAATACACTCTATAAACAAATGGTAGGCAAATTAATGTATTTGACTACAACTAGACCTGATTTGATGTATGCTGTCAAGCTCTGATACCATGATAAAGAAAAGAATGGAGCAATAGAAACAGTACGGGCAGATGATTGCCTTCTCATTATTCAGAGCTGTTTAAATAGGAAATACAAAACAATAATACTGTGGGTGAATACCACAGTTAGGTAAATACCGCCATGGGTTACATAACTCTCTAACCTAACTACGGGTGAGATTACTGTCTTCAATATTCATGACCTTTGACAGTATAACCAAGTGGTTGGTCTACATAAACTTCTTCTTCAAGAATGCCATTAAGAAAGGCAGATTTCACATCCATTTGATACACAAGACATTGATTTTGTGCTGCAATGGCAAGTACGGCTTTGATGGTATCCATCCTTGCTATAGGAGCAAAGGTTTTATCATAATCTACACCATACTTCTGTGCATATCCTTTGGCAACCAACCTTGCCTTGTACTTTTCAAGTTCTCCTTTTTCATTTAGTTTGGTCTTATAGACCCATTTGACTCCAATACTGGTTTTGTCTGCAGGGATATCAACAAGATCCGAAGTCTGATTTTTCTCTATTGCATCAATTTCTTCATTCATGGCTTTTACCCATTGTTCATCCTTCATTGCTTCATTAAAAGATGTGGGCTGACAGGAGAAGAGAGTATACTAAATTTGTTCTTCAAGAACTAGAGTTTGTTCATATAACTCCCTCAAGCTTATGGTTTTCTGGTGTTGTGGTGGATTCTTTGCTGCTTCTTCTTGCTTCTGCACTTCCAATCTTGGAAGTCTGATAGGTAGATATGGCTGATGTGAACGTTCTTCATGTTGTACATCTGAAGGATCTCTGCAGCATTTGTCTTCAATGAACTTTACATCTCTGCTCACCACAAGATTTTTGGTGACAGGATTATACAGCTTGTATGCCTTGTGCTGTTCACTATAACCAATGAAAATGCAACGCTCACTCTTCTTATCAAATTTTCCTTTGAGTTCATCAGGTATATGCGCAAATGCAACAGAACCAAATATTCTGAGATGTGAGACACTAGTCTTATTGCCACTCCATGCTTCTTTAGGAATCTTGTCTTGGATAGTCACCATCGGTGACCTGTTGAGCAAGTAGATTGAGCATCCAACAACTTCAACCCAATACTCATCTGATAGCTTCTTGTGTGATAGCATGCTACGGGCCATGTTCATGATGGTCTGGTTCTTCCATTCTGTTGTGGAGTGTATCTAATGGTGAACTATCTGTGGATGCCATGTTGCTTGCAGAAGTCTGAAAACTCACTTGAATCATATTCACCTCCACCGTCTGATCTGAGCATTTTAATGAACTTTCCAGACTGCTTCTCAGTGAGAGCCTTGAACTCTTTGAACTTGGAAAAGGTCTCTGATTTGTTCCTGAGTAAATCCATGTTTTCCTACGAAAATCATCAATAAAGGTCAGAAAATAAAAACTGCCTCCTATGGATTGGGTTTGCATGGGTCCACAGAGTTCTATATGAACTAACTCAAGATGCTCTTTGGCTTGAGATGTGGAAGTGGGGAAATTGTCCCTATGATGTTTACCAGTGATACAATCCTCACAGGTGTTGGATTGTTCATGAATAATCAGTAATCCTTTGACCATTGATTGTTTGTGAAGGAGATTGAGACTCTTAAAGGGAAGATGACCGAATCTACAGTGCCATAACCAGGATTCATCTTGGCTAGAAACTATATGATCTACAGGCTGTGGAAGGTTGGCACTCCTAAGATTGAGAGGAAATATTCTATTCTTGGTCATTTCAACATTGGCTATGAGTCTCTTACTAGGAGGTTTATCATAGATAGTATAGTATGTATCAAAAAAATGAATATCATACTGGTTCTGAAGTAATTGACCTTTACTGATCAGATTGACATTCGGATGCAGTACATAGAACACCTCATGAATGAACTTCTTTTCATTTTGCTTAGTAAATATAGGAATAGTACCTTTTCCTTGCTGGAACCAGAAAGTCATCTCCTAGATTGATATTGATGACAACAGAGGAATCCAAACTAGAGAATAATGACTTGTTACCTGTCATGTGATTGCTGCAACCGCTATCTAGTAGCCATAGATCTGAGCTGCAGTGTTCTTCAGTTGCTTGATAAGACATAAACATTACCTCTGACGAGCCTTCTTCTTCTTTGGAGACATTGGCCCTGCCATTGTTTTGGTTATTGTTCTGGTCAGCTTGCTTCTTTCTGCATTCTCATTCATAGTGCCCATACTTATTGCAGTAGTTACACTGAACATTGGACTTATTGGTCCATCTCTTGCCTCTCCCCCTCTGACCTTGAGAGTTGTGACAGTGTTCTGAATGCTCTAAGTGTTCATGACTGTGACTGGTTCTATCTTATGTAGTTGGAGACCCTCGGCCTCTTCTTCCTCTACCTCGTCCTCCTCTGCCTCGACCTCTGTTGAGGGAATCTTGAGTGCTGAAAGCATTGGTTAGCGACTCTTCTTCTTGATTGAATCATGCTTCATGAGACAAAAGAGATCCAGTCAACTCTTCTAGGGCGAACTTAGACAGATCTTTTTCCTCTTCTATGGCAATCACTACCATAGCAAACGTCTTAGTGAGACACCAAAGAATCTTTTGCACAATGATCTTTTGTTCTAGCGGTTCACCATAGGTTTGGAATTGGGTCACAATACTCAAAACCCTAATCATGAACTGATACACATTTTCTGACTCTTCCATCTTCAAACTTTCAAATTGAAGGCGTACGGTTTGCAGTCTTACCGTTTTAACGCGATCGGTTCCCTTGTAGGCGGATGCAAGCAGATTCCAAGTTTGATGTGCGCTGGTAGCTCCGAATATCCACAGGAAAATGGACTCCTCAATGCAACTTTGGATCAGCCATGTGGCTGTGAGATCTCGGTCTCGACAAGTTTCAACAGTACTCTTCTGGGCATTATTCATTGCGGCCAGAGCAGTCCCATCAGGTTCTTTGAACTCGGTTTCCACCATATCCCAACATCTGTTGAGCTATAGAAATGTCTTCATTTTTATAGACCAAAACTCATAGTTTTTTTTCTGGCGAGAACAGGTTCGGAGATCGGCTTCAAAGAGCTCGTAATGCCATGATATATGACTGAAAGAAAATATTTTTCCCTAGCTTCGTTCCCTTTTTTTTTGCTTTTCTCCCCCTTTTTTGTAATTCGATAAAATGGAGCACCGCTCCTTCATCAATGGAAAAAAGTGGTGAGGGGGGGCGATGCCCAAAATCGGTGTAACTTTTCCACTTTCACTGCGCTTTCCAAATGCAAGTAAAGTAGTGGCATCGCTTTCTTCCTCTTCACTATAGGCAGTGGTACCGCTCTTTCACTTTGTGAAATAAGTGTTGCCCTATCTTGGTAACACTCTTCCCAAAAGGAAAGGGAGCGGTGGCCTTTCCGTTAAAAAAAATCACCACTTGGCCTTCCAGTAAAAAAAATTTCACCACTTGGCCTTCCCGTAAAACAAATCACCACTTTTTAGGGTTAGGGAAAAAAGCAACCCAAAATCAGATCTGGAATAAAAAGTAAAAATAATGGAGCCAATAGCTTGAGAGTGCTTTCCACTATGTGAAAAGTCTTACTGTGCTTTCCACTATATGAAAAGTCTTACCCTCGGATAAGGTCATAAGCTCTGATACCATGTAAAAAAAACAATGGAATGAACAGAAGCACTACAGGCAGATTGAATGTATTGTGAATGTATTGTGTTTATTATTGATCAAGAGATAGTTGTTTGTTATGTTGAGATGATGTTTATGATAGTATGTGCATGATTATAATATTGTTTAGATTACTGTATTGAGTACCTATAAAATATGGAGAATGTATTGTTGTGGAATGCCTATTTAGTTCTAGCCTTATTTTAGTCTCGGTCATCCATATGAGAGTCTCGGGTGAGAACTAACTTGTATGGGTGACTAGCAGATGGCCCAATGGTCTCCCAGTATAATAATAGGACCCCTCTGACAATGATGGTGGAAGCATGCAGAGAAAATACAAAGTTTATGTACCTCTACGAATTGTTTTCTAAATCTCCAATGCACCCCCAGCAGCAGAAACGTGATCCCTATGAACCTGTCTTCCAGGGTGTGTTGAAGCTCTGAAGAATGATGAATACTTGAGATTTTGATGATAGACTTGAGTTATCTATTAAGAAAGTGATTAGGGCAGATAGATTTCACTGCCGAAAATACTTGCTAGCTGAAGACTCTCGTCTCCAACCTCGACTTGCTGATGCGGGCACTGCTGTTGCTTTTCTCGAAACCAAACTCAAAGATAATAATGATTGTCCATGTCCTTTTGGTTCAACTAAACTTCTTATATAGCTTTTAGGGTTGGCTTGTAACTTTTAGGGTGTGCATGTCACTTTTAGGGTTTGCACTTTACTTTTTGCATGCATGCAATTCTAATTGCCCGTTGACTTAAACTTGCAGAAATAAGGTATGTACTATGCATGCTTTATGATATTAACTCTGGTGGCCCTCTTTACTATATTGATAGCTTAATAATACTGAATGAATGTTCTGATTCAATCCTGGTATTAAATGTCCTCAGAAAATTCCCTTTTTTCTTTAATACCCGCTCGAACCTATGGGAATTAAATAGGTTAACAGGTGTTCTTGATGCTTAGGTAGAAAAGGACATTTCATCCATGCAACAATAAGAAAAAAAACACAACCTATGTAACAAGTCGACCCTTAAGAAATATTTCAAAGAATGAGAGGTTGACTCAGTCATCAAAACAATAGGTTGGCCCACCTTTAAGACGTGTTTGATATGTATATATACAAGGAAACTCGACTAATTTTGAAGGTACCTCAGATATTAAAAGGAGCTAAGAAGAGATGCAAAGGAGAAGGGTTCAAAGGAGAGTCATAAAGAGAACAAACCCAGGATGATCAAGGAGCAGATGTTAGATTAGTAAGTACATTTAGTACTACTTGTTTTTGTGCATTGTGAAGTCTTTTGTGAAATAGTATGATTGGGTTTTAGACTCTACTCATGGACTTGTATGAGGATCATTTTGTCACTACTCTTGGTCTAGTTGTTGAATGATTAGAGGCATAATAGTGTCAATCATTGGACTGTACATGGACTAAGGTTAAGGCCCCTTTGAAAGGCTACTTGTAGACTACTTTTGAAGAACAATTTGGGGTATATGTAAAAGATATTGAAAGGATTGTTGTAAGAGCACATTTGTTGGATAGATCTGAAGTCATCTTGAGACATGTATGGTTTATTTTAGAAGGAATAATTGAATGACAATTATGTGGCAAATTGTTTAGTCTTAGATGACTATCAAAAGAACACTTATAGATTGAGTTGGTTGAAAGATAAATAAGGATTTGACAAAGGGGAATATTTTAGCGGAATTGAAGAACCCAGAACAATAGAAAATTTGTGATTAGACTGAGGTTTGAGTTTGGAGGTGATATTAATCATATTTAAGGAATATCTGGAGTATGTTGAAGTTGAGGATTTTATTGTGAGTTTACATATGTTGGAGCTTGTGTCCAAGGGGGTTGTAGCCTCCCTCCTCTTACAGATGGTAAATATGGGAACCAGAGCTTCCATTTAGTTGTTGCTGATAAATCTAGGGGATAGGAGTTGGTTATATCTAGGGGGTTTGAGCCTCCTTCCATTGGTGATGGAGAATCTTGAATATTAGTGTCTCCTCATGATGTAAAAGATTATGGTTTTTTTTATCGAATTGATTTATTAAGTTTTTCCATATACACCTTGTGTGCATTCCTGTGATTGTCTATCTTATACATGGCGGATGATAAATGTATAGCAGCATATGCTTGATACTGATTCTTTCCTCCCCCTCTCAGTATCATTGTGTGTTCCAACAAGGAGTTAGCAATCTGGGCAGTTTGTGAGTTGTTTCTTCAATGTCGCGCAGCGTAATGACAATGTAGTCATGATCAAAGTACAAGTCTCCCTGTTTCATTTCTTCTCCCAACTGGAGATAGGATATGATCACATCTGGAATTCTTTTAAGTGTCCTCCCTAAAACAATTGAATATGACACATACATGAATTCAGAAACATATTATCCCATATGGTGTTTGGTGTCCTATAGTATTATCCCATGGTATTGCATGTAAAGAATCCTTTATAAGGCTTGAGGAGGCTCCATTGTAAAGTGGCCTAGAGGTGAGTGGTGGCTAGCTTACTTGGCCCAGATTTGGCCATGTAATGAAGATCTTCATTGGTGTTGGTTTTTCCTCGCATGGGGTTTTGCAGGGTAAATGGTTGTGTCTATGTGAATGCTGCTTGTAATGTTTATGTCTCACATATTATTATTATTATTATTAATTCTCGTTACTATCTCAAGATCTTATATCGAGTGAACCACGTATAATGGTATTTCTCTTGTATTTAGTTCTTATGTGTTTTATTTTTGCATTTACTTTATTTTATGCAGCTATGTGATTTTGTTTTCCAACACTTGTACTATCAATAAGGTTGTGGGTGAAAATGATTTTGAATCAAATATTCCACCTTTCCATGTGTTAGCACTCATAATGTACCCTCGGTTGTGAAAGGATAAGCCCAAGGTAACCACAGAACCATGCTTTAGGAAAGAAAGTTGGCTTCTTTCTCTCCAGAGAGGGATCTCTCATGTATTTCTCTCATAGGCTAGATATATTTAATAATAAACAAAATTTAATGTTAACTATGGTTGAAAACAGTGCTCATTGGGCATGGATTCATGTAGGACAATAACCATTTAGATGCAAACGAATTTTAGCAGAGGCAAGGTAGCTATTTCTTCACTATAGAGAATCTTGTTGTTTGGTGATATAGAGGATTTTTTAAAACAATCCATTAATGTGGGCATCTATCAAGGATGAATCCACCATTAACTTTAGATGAAAGGTTTTGTGAATACGTAAAAGCAATAGAACGAAGCATATAGATATGAGTTCTGAACCACAATAAACTCATTTAAGCATGAAAGGAAAACATAATGGAAGTTTAAACAGGAAACACATGTACATATAAGGAATGAAAGTACAGACTGAAAAGATAATAACACAAGAATATCTGTCAAAAGGCCTGCTCGGCTCTGAAATTGTTATTAATCTTTTGGATCTTTGTTACAATACAACTTCTCTCACGGGTTCCAACCCTTGTTATAATGTAAAAACTTGCTTAAATACAAAATTATGCTCAATGAGCTGATAACTAACTCTATACTACAAATAGGCAAATAACTGTCTTTTTACATCTGTCATTTGGATCTTTAAGTAATAATTGCTGAAGAAATAAACTACAAAATGCTAATGAACTAATCTTCAATGGTCTCCAACAAATCTTCATCAACACAACATGTACTTAGTTTTACCTAATTTTTCAACTGTCTTCCATTGATTGACAGTTGGCAACGCTCCAGGTTGGCCATCTCCTTTGCCAACACCCTTAATTACACATGATCCACGTAGGAGATTTCTGGCAGCTATGCGTAAGTAGCTCTGAAAGTATTTAATATTTCAAAATCTTCAGACAGTTTATCAACTATTGTTTTTCTAGACAGAGATTGTTGCATGTCTTCAAATTTCTTATGATCTAGTATGCACCTGACCAATTGTTCATGATACTCTACTTGAGAAAACAGTTTACCACTTTTTTCCTAGAAGAAAGGTAAACCTTTTTTAAACGTTGGTGTCATTAATTCAATGAACATCTTGACTTGATGCTGCATAATGTCTATCTTGTCTTGTACAGTGTCTAAATGTTGATGTGCTTTTACTTTTAAAGATCATGTCAATTCTAAGGATAGAAAAAAGAATGCATTATTTCTTATAAGGGTGATTACAAAACAAACTAAAATCGACACACTCATAGATAGTGGATCCCAAACTAATCTCACTTCAGAAGTAGTTAAGTAGTTGGGATTAACAACAAAACCACACAAAAACCCTTATCCATTAGGTTGGGTATGCAAAGATAAAATATTATAAGTAACAAAACAATGTGATCTAAAGTTTGCAATAACATCCAAGTTTGTAGATGAAGTTGAGTTTGATGCGGTTCCACTAAATATCTGTCGAATTGTGTTGGGTAGTCCATACTTATATGATTGAAAATCAATCTTCTATAGAGAACATAATCAATAGAATTTGTTTAAGGAAGGAATTAGTACATAGTACATTCTCATTCATTTAAAAATGACAGATGATTGGGCACTACAAAACAATTAAAAATGGTTGTTAATGTAGGTCAGAATTTGGCACTTATGTTTATGCAATGTAAGGAAGAAAATAATCCTAAACATAAAAAAGGAAATGTCATTTCACTACAATGCACCTATTATGGTTGATAGTGTTCCTATGGTAAAACATAAGCATGATATGAGTACAATCTCTTTCATATGTTCAATTGTGATATTCAGCTTTATATTGATCAACAATATATGGTTGGTGCCTACAATATTTAATGAAGACTTGATTGAAAATGGGTTAAATGTACTTGACAATGTCAGTGCAGTGTTGATTGTTGTTATGGGTTCAATGGTAAAACATAAGCATGATATGAGTACAATCTCTTTTATATGTTCAATTGTGATATTCAGCTTTCTGCTGATCAACAGTATATGGTTGGTGCCTACAATATTTAATGAATACTTGATTGAAAATGGGTTCAATGTACTTGACAATGTCAGTGTAGTGTTGATTGTTGTTATGCGGAGTCGGATGTACAAATCCCAGGAAGAATGGACAAGTGATACGGGACAAGTGAGACGGACATGTCCTCACTTGAATTCTGGATGAAAATATGATTTTGGTGGTCCAAAAGGCTTCCCAGTGGGAAGGTTTGATCCAGAAGGATATTTTAATGGTTGATCAAAGTAGAAGTCTTCAAACAAAAAAATAAAGGTTTCAGGGTAAAAGAGCTCGTCGACAGATTTTCGTCAATGTTCGTTTTGTGCGAAACAGCCTCAAGATGCTGAAGTTATTAAGGTTTGAATTTGTGACAAAAAGGTGCAAAAATGAAAAACATGGGTAAAATGGAAAAAAATGGCTAATGCACGGTTTGGAAATTTTTTGTGGACTCTATGGGATTCGAACCCAAGACCTCCATCTATCCCTACAACTTCACAAAGACTCCCTAGCCAACTTCCTTGCGTTTGTTCCTTGTAAGGTATAGTGACCAACTTATATTTAAGTTTAAATAAGGTATAGTGACCAACTTATATTTAAGTTTGAATAAGTTGGAGTTTTGGAAAAGGGGCAGGGTCAAGAACATAGTTATGTCCATACGTCAACTACACAAATTATCTGTGGAACCCCATTCAAATACCAAGTCATTATCAATGCCATGAACCATATCACATTGCCACGCACCATGTAATATATTGCCAAACTATGGTATTGCTAGCATATGTTATATTACCACCACAAAACCATGAGCCAACATATTTCATATCCACCGTATATCAAAATAAGAATGTTGGGGAGAGGCATGTGGGTTTGACCCCAGGACCTTTGCCCCATAGCACCAACGTGCTAACAATTGGGCTATGTCCCGTGCGTTAAGAGTTTGCTGGAGGGTACGGGATGGGGGAGGGGGAGGGGGAGGGCGGGGGAAATGGGCCCGTGGTCCTTCGTCCCACCCCAAAACAACCTAAAAACACTATAAAAAACAACGTCTGGGGCCATTGAGGAAGGACAAGAGGACCACGATTTTGCACAAATCCCAAGATGGTAATTGTACATCTCTCGAGGCATTTTGGCACAATTTTTTAGGCCTATATAGTCATTAATGGGCATGGACCCCGAGGTGGAATCTGTAATGTTTTGTCCTTATGCAGGTAGAGTTTCTCGATTTGTGTGCCAGAGGAGGCCTTAAGAAAAGGTAGTCGAGTTTATACTCATTTCTCTTGAAATTTCGAGAGGATCATAGTGGTGTTATTTATTTTTGTTGGTTACTTACAAAAAACATAAGTGGTTCCGGAAACCCATTATTGTAAGCTTTGAAGACTTAATAAGATCAACCTTCCTATTGGAAGTGGCCTGAAAACGTAACCTAGGAGGGGTGAACTCCTTTGTCAGCTCTTATCTATCATTTTCATAGTTTGATTTCTATTTATTTGCTAATGTGTGTATGTTTAAGCATATAGAATTCATCTTTTAAGCCTATATATGAGTATTTAACATACAAAGTTCACATGGAGTTACTAATGGTTAAAAAAGATCCTGTAATTTTCAAATCATCTTGGTAACTCTACCATAGTTTTGGAAGTTGTGATTTTTTGATGCATTTTTAGGGCATTTTCGATGAATTTTTAGTAGCTGGCACAAGCCCATTGTTTATCTTTGCAGGGAATGTCACCATAGAGCATATAATAGGATTTGTAATGGTTCAATAGATGCCCCAAACAAGTTTCTTATGCAAAAAATGTGTCATTGGAAAGTTGACATATCAACTAGGCTCCTTGGGGTCCACATTCCTTGTCCCCCATCATCGTTGTCAGGTAAAATACATAACTGATTAATTTACCTTCAATTAAATTATCAACCAAGGTAAGTAAACTTAGAGTTGCATACACCTTATGTGCAAAGTTAGACAATTTTTTGGGTGATGAGGCTACATTCCTATGGAAATTTCAAAGAACTATGATATAATTCCAATCTAGTCTAATTCACTAAGAATCAACTTCTAGAAAGTCACAAACTACAAGGCCATTTACTCACTCAACACTAAGTAAAGAAAGATGTCTAAAGCTAACCTACACAAAAGCATTCATTCACCAAACCAAACTTTAACCATGTCAATTCAAATCAACTACTCTATGAAATTGGAA
This sequence comes from Pseudotsuga menziesii, assembly GCA_001517045.1. Classification (NCBI taxonomy): domain Eukaryota; kingdom Viridiplantae; phylum Streptophyta; class Pinopsida; order Pinales; family Pinaceae; genus Pseudotsuga; species Pseudotsuga menziesii. The sequence continues at coordinate 258,339 of LPNX010611249.1, read as the reverse complement.
ATGAAAGGAAAGAAGTTCTACGTTCACACCACCAATTTCAAGTAATCTCAAACAAATTCTCAGAAGAAAGTCAACTCATAACCTACTTCAGGTTATAGCAAGTCTCAAATTCTGGATAATAGAACTAACTTTGATCCTATTTTCCTAGTGGAAAGGATAGAAAACTATTTCAGTAATCCAAATTAAACAATCAAAGAACAGGTCAACATAGCTTATTCCTACAACAAACCAATACAATCTTCTAAAGAGTCCTACACAATATGACAAGCTATTTTGCAATCTCTCAAAACAACATTCAGATCTAAAAGCTCTTGTAAAAGAGATACTAATCTTAATCAATCACTACTACTTTCAAACTTAAAAAAAATAGACCTTCTGGTTAACTATCAAACTTTATGAATCTTAAATTGACATCATCACACAATTGTGTTTAAAGTAAAATTGAAAATGATTTCCAAGAGAACTATCTTTTAACTGATAAAGACAGGGCATAAAAGGGCTTCTCTACTGCGTATCCAACATAAACTTGGAGAAAACACTAAATCATCCAAGGGTCCATGCAATAACTTCGATTATAAATAGACTATAAATTTCTTAGATTCTCCAATGATCTAAGCTTTCACCAAACTGAATAAAAGAACTCAACACACTACTATGGTTAAACTTCGAAATCACTAAACTGTGTACTCTGGCGAGAGATTCAATAAACTAAGGTAACATTATCTAAAGCATGTTCTATTTAAAAAGAGAAAAGAAACTCATATCTACAATGTCCCTATGATGGATTCCTTCTATTCTACTTACAAATTCTGAAACTAAGATAAAAAAAAGACTAGATCCACAAGGTTGAATTTAAGCTAGATGATATTATTATGAATAGAGCAATGCATAACAGGTGAACCAAACAATGAACATAGCAATGCAATGCAAACCATAAACCAGGAAAAGAAACCTTTCAAATTAACCCTATACATTCATGTCCATAAAATCGCAGACTAATGCTAAAGAAAATGTACAGAGATCAAGAGTTGTTACAATAGTATGAACAAGAAGATCTATTAACCAAAAACATACAAACAATGGTTGAAGGTGGTCCCCCCTCCAAACGCTGCCAAACAAGAAATTAAAAGCTTAAAACAAACACAAAAATGGATATATTGTCTTAATCAAAGTTTTTACGGTATCTCCATCTGTCTATATGTTTTCCTAAATTTAACAACATATATATATACTTGGTGGATATATGTTTTCCTAAATTTAACAACATATATATATACTTGGTGGATACATCATGGGCCGACCACTAAAAGGGTCGACCCTCCAAAAATAGCGACCATCAATCACAGGATAAACAATTGTCAGCTAATGGCTCATTAAGAGTGGATTTCCATTAAAGCCATTGAAACATAATCTAAAACCTCAGTTTCAAATCTGCGTATTACTTGAGATTGGGGCCGTAGCTTCTGGAGAGAACATGGCAATTGAGCAATAATCGATGGCACACACTCCATGTCGAGACAACAAGGCACAAAACCCATGTGTGCATTTAGACAAAAAGATCCTTCAAATACCCGAACCATTGATACTTTGTGCTACAGGTACCGGAACATGTGCTGCATCAAACAAATGGAGAAATGGAGGTAAACTTCGTGGTAAACAAAGGTCTACACCAAGTAATTAGATTTAGGAATAAGCTGAAATCCATTAAAATGAATAAAATAACCAAAATAATAGGGATTTTACTTTGTTGAAAGCTTTATGGTATACTCTTCAAAAGAATATGGTTAGAATCAAAATAGATAATCGAATTAGATAGAAATCTAATTAAAATGCCTAATCCCCATGTATAATTGAACTTGAAATTCGATATTAGATAGACTAAATAGGAGACCATCAATCTCCTAGGATTAGTGTTATGATCGTTAGGGACTTTAACTATTAGGGTTTTATACTTTATGTTAAAAATATGTTTCAATCTCTTGTAATGGTATTCTTGTGAATGCGTGTCATTGACACATCTCTCCTTAGAGATAAGCTATCACCATTATGGACAAGTGTATTGTTTTCCATACTGTAGTGTTTTTCAATTTCATTCATTAATAGAATTTGGGTTTCATTGTATTATTGTTCTCTCTAAAAACAACTTTGTGTGATTTCATCTATAGTTCTAGTTGTGTTTCATTCTCTACATAATCTCTCTCTCTCTCTCTCTCTCTCTCTCTCTCTCTCTCTATATATATATATATATATATATATATATATATATACTTAAAACTAATCTTCCTTACCAGCCTTCTCGAAAGGGACATTGTCTAAAACCCTACCTTCCTACATCTCTAGCTAGAATTTGACTTTACCTTCATCCTCCAGCTAGAAATTCTCTAGACCATCCACCTTTAATTTTGTTTCCTCAATTGGTTCCTTAAACTATAGCTTCTTACTCTAATTTATTTTGATAAAAGGATGGAAGCAATCTATTCAAATATGCCCATGAAGATATGCCCAATGTTTGTGAATACTCAAAACTTTCCACCACAATATCCATATTATCATCCAAGGTTTTGATAATATTCACTTCCACCAATATGCAGGCTAGTATCTAATATACAGTGGATTTAAATGATGAGTCTATATCCAAACTATTGCACAAGTTGTTACCTATTTTCCTTGAGACCTTACATCGCCACAATTCCATTTACAAGCAAATATGTTGACCCTAGGAGTCAACTGCCTCCTAAAAATTTCAATGAGTCTGCTTACATGTGAAAACAAAACCAACCCATACCTTTTAAATCCAAGCATTGAGGAAAAGATCTAATATTTGGAAAACCTTATATTTTTACTTTATTAGAGCTTTCCTTGAGTAGAGCCTACTTTACTTGAAGTTCCTTCCCTACAACCATTTTTACCTTGGCATCCATTTACTTCACAACCTTTTGGGCCTCTCCATCCTTTGATCCTCTAAACTAGCCATAATTTGAACATCGCCTCTTTTAGCTCTAGTTAAGCAGTCGAGGTCCAAACTAATACTAATAAGACCAAATCCTTTCACTCCCTTCTTTTCACCATGGATGAAACCCTATTTGTACAAGTCCTAGTCTAAACCCTTAGTTTCGTCAATCTCCAAAAATAGGATGCCATTGATCACATCTTGCACTATAACAATTGGAGATGGGTAAGGATTTTGTTCACATTCATTACCACCTACTTGGATCACCTCACATTTGATCGTAGTTGTGGTTCCTCCTTCCTTAAGGCTAAAGTATGTGCTTTCACTACCAATGAATTTGATAGGCATTGGATGAAGGTTGATGTAGTAAAATTATCTCCGTTTGGACGATACACTATAGTTTCTCGTCAATCTAGAGGAAACCCACGTTATCCATATATACTTGGCCACCTAGGAAGTGACTTGTCCTAGAGGGATGCAAATATGGGAGCACTCTCAAAAGTGTCCTTCGAGTAATCAACCAGTTGTTCCTCTTTCTCTTTCAAATCCCCCTTTTTCCGTTGACCAACTCACTTTGATCTCTCCCTTCGTCATACAATCTAAATAAATATTATGTAAGAAATGGACTTTGTCTTATATTTGAGATTGCATGAAGAAAATTATGTTATAACTCTAGGATGTAAACCTACATTAATAGTTGTAGCCATTTTCAATGATATTGTATATTTTTATAACTAACCAATTGTCTTATTGTGATATTTTGTACAATATGTATATTTACTTTGGAGTTTTTAATCTTCAATATCTAGGTTTGCGTTATTTGTTTCCAAGGAAAACTCTAAGGATAAATCAAAGGGATACTTCCTCACATTTGTGAATTCTATCCCTAGTGTACCCATCAATGTACACGAGTGCACCTCATTCAAAAAGATTTTGAGCATAGCACTCATCCAATAACATTCGAGACAACTAATTGACCTAACCTATTAAAGCATAGATCTACATTATAATGAATAGATAAATTAAATATTTTAATAATAACTAATTTATATGCGAACAAGAGCTATGAGGTGGCAATGACACCCTAGTTGTTAATAACCGTTGCTATAAAACAAAATCTATAGAAGTATGACACATTTTCTAGTTGCTAATAACTATTGTTATAAAAAAAAGCTATAGATGTATGATACTTTTTTCACAAATTATAATAGAAAAAAATTATTTTTCCACAAACTTACTTAGTGATTGAATCAATTTCATTACCTAAACATAGAATGAATTTCTCAATGTTTTGCCGGAACAAAGATGGTGGAAAAAAAATGCAAAACCTATGATAAGGATCCTTATTAGTGATCAAAAACCCAATTTGTAAACTTAAATACGAATACATTAACGTAGACTTGGAGAAGGGTATGAGGGTGTAGCATACGTGTAAATCTTGCTATCATCGAATGTTGTCTTGGCCACTGATTCGATTCCCTTTGAAACCCTCAAATCGGCCCATTGTACTAATTCTTAACGGACGGATCAGTTGTTCAATGGTAGCGTTACAGGAGTTTTCATGCAGTTGACTTCACATGATCTTCAACGACGTTGGAGAACGAACGAGCCTTTTCACATTGGGCTTCTGAACTGCTTACTTTATCGGCGATTTCATAAAGAGAAAGGAGCGAATCAATTATTGTAAATTTCAATTATTAAATTTAGTGAAATTTCAATTATTGAATTTCAGCAGTTTGAATTCTTTTAGAAAGCTGAAACCCTTCTAGAAGATTTTCTATCATAAAGTTTCACTGGATCCAGAGATGAACTAGCATCGTTGTGACACACTAGGTTTGATCATCAATAAATTTGGTTCTTCACAAATTTATCCTTAACGCTGAGATTTAGAAAATATCAATGTTTCTCCAAGGTTTTGGGGTGGGAAGGGGGAAACGCACAATTGAGACGTGTGGAGATTATCCACACATTTTAATATAAATTAATATTATAAATTACTAAAAGTAAATAATAAATAGTAAATACTAAGTTTATCATTATGCAATGTAAATCACAATATAACAAATTAATAATACGAATACGTTATACAATTCATCATGATAATTTTCAAACTCGTCATTTGAATCTTGATATTCATATTTCTAATTTTGGTCATTGTGATTAAAAATTTAATTAATGGCATTCCATGCTAAAATGGTGAAATAGTAAACAACTAAAAACTAAGCATGAAATAGAGATTAAACAACAATTAAAATTAAAATTTTATTTTTTTAAACTGGAATTGGTAAAATTGTGGGGGGCGTCTAGGAGCCCCCCAATTTCAAGAGGGTGCGTGTGGGAGCCCCCATTCACCGGAGCGCGTTGCTGAACAGGGGAACATGCACCTTTGTGGGTTTTCGAGAGTTTCTTGATTTTGGGGACGCCAAAAAACGTTTCGTTGAGAGCCCCCGAGTCCTCGGGGCGCAGAGATCGAGGGGAGCGCACCCTCGACCCTAGGGGCGAGTCTACGTGTAACACTGGAAAATATCCTAATTAATACTGCATGTTTATTGACATCCCTTTGCATGGTCATTAATATGCTTGATCAGAGTTTTTATTTTGGAGTCCCATCTCCTCAACCCATTAGCCTACGAAGTCACCTCATTTTAGCCCATGATATTTTTGTGTGTAAACCCTAGTTGCCATTTGTTCTTGACCTGCGTGAGAATTGAGTATCTTTGTTTGTTGTGCGATTTTTTTTAAACCAAGCACTATGGATGGTTGGAAACAAAGTTATTAAAAATTACAACTAGGGGCTTTAATAATTTCATGAACTTTAGAACAATGTGTTCACTAGGTGGTACATGAATTTGTGGTACATGAATCAAAAAATAAAAACCAAGGAAAGCTATCATCAGTTGCTACATTCGCGAATTCATAGAGGAAATCCTATCATTCTCTTGTCCAATATTGAGTCGTTTGCATGTTTAAAGGAACAAAACTCGTGAAAAACAAAGACCCCTTTTGATTATTCCTCTTTTCTTGGTGGGTTTTGTTTTATATTTGTGAAAGGTTCAATGGACAGGTTGACATGAAAATTTAGTAGGAAATTTAGGAAAAAACTGTGAAACCACACATTACCAGGTTGACATAAATATTTTAATTTTTTTTTTGTATTGCCACACATTACCTTTTGGGAAACCCCACCTTTTTCTTCGACATGTTAACTTTGACAAGTTTACTTCAACGGAAATAACATGGACTAGATTTTAGTGCGATTAGATTCAATGCTACCAAATTTAACTTAGGCAAGACCTCACACTTGATTGTGACATACTTCACTTCTACGAGTCTCAACTTTCACTTTCACGTCAACAAACCTTTTACAAATCACTTTTAATTGCGACCAACTCCCACCTTGTTCGATCTAGATAACTGTGACAAACTGTGACATGACTCACCATATAAAATAACCAAAATTATTTAATAAGAATTGTGTCTAGTACTGCGAGGTTAAAACTAAACTTTTACTCGGTGAAATATTTATGGATTCTTGATTTCTTTTACAAACGGTAAATGTAAACAACATTGACACAAGTAGTTCTGGAGAAGATGTGTCACATAAATGAAAGATGCATTCAATCATAAAACTATATATTTATGTATTATCCCAACATAACAAAAGAACTAATGTTGCATTTACATACTTGGAAATTTACTTGGTTGTTTCATCTTTTACAAAGTTTGAGCTCTCAACACATTCCAAAACCACAAGCTTGAGCTCTCGAGCTCTTCTTAAAGTTTTTCTTCTCCTCCTTTTTCTCTTACTTTGTTAATCTCCCAAAGACTGTTTTTCATTCATTTTTCTTCTACATATACAAAGAAATTTTTTTGCTTCTCTTGGAAGCTACCGACTAACATTAAAGGCAATAATTAATTTCTACCTAAGAACCCGACTTTAGAAATACCATTTGGTTGCTTAAATATGGTTAGACATGAATTCAATAACCTGACAGACAAACTGACAAAAAATGTACTTCTACAGACTCTGGCTGAACTAGCTGAGATGTGATGTAGATCTGCTTGTAACTAATATTTCCAACTCCCCCTTAATTATAAGCAGACGGGGATCATTAAAAACAAAATTTTACATACTGTTTCAGAGTTGGAACTTGCTCTATGCATGGCATAATTAATTGTGCAGAGCTTGTCACTTTGAAACAACTTCACATAAATTGGAATGTGTCCCTTTGTAATGTCCTCTTCTGCTTAGGCATTGAAGACCGACCCGCTAACCTATGTGATTCCTGTAGGTTCGAGCGGGTACTGACAGTTAAGGAATCAGCTGAAGACTGATGCCATATACAGAAGATCTAGGGCATCAATATTATATCACCATTGGGTCAAAGAGGGCCACCAGAGCCAAAGGCTACCTACATGCATGCCATCTGAGCATTATTTAATGATGTATGCACTCGATTAAGTCTCCATGCGCATGCATGCAAGTCAACTGCAAATTATAAGTTAAAGTGACCTAATTAGGTCAAAAGTTAGGGTTTTCGTAGTTGAAAGTTATAAAAGAAAGATAAAGTGAATGGAGAAGACACTCTATGATTATTATTGATTTGGAGCTCTTGAGTAGCAGCACAGCGTGCGGCCATGGCAGTTGGGGTTGAAGACGGTGTCTTCAGCTAACGAGGTTTCAACAGTGCAATATCTGCCCTAGTCTCATTCAGGATAAATCATTCAGGTTTGTCACCGCATCTATCGTATTCATCCTTATTCAGTGCTTTGTCACCGCTTTTGTCATTTCATCATGCTCGATGGTGGATACAATATTGACATTATTTTCTACAGTTCCATCCCATGCTTCATTCTTTTCTTGCGACAGGGTCATGAATACAACTTATATGCTTTTGTGTTTTCATAATAACCTTCAAAAATACATTTATGTCCTTTATTGTCTATAATTTCCTTCTCAGCTCATCTGGAACATGAGCATATGCAACACAACCAAAAACTTTTAAATGAGAAACATTGTGTTTTATACCTATCCATGCTTCTTGATGAACTTTGTTCTTCATGCTCTTTGTCGGTCATCGATTCATAATGTATACAGCAGTTTCCACTGACTCAGCCTAATATTCTTTGACAAATGCTTGGATGTCATCATGTTGTGAGCCATATCTTTAACAATTTTGTTCTTCCTCTTTACGAAACCATTTTGCTGTGGTGTATTTCGAATAGTGAATTGCTTGTGTATGCCATAGGTCTTGTAGAAATTTAGGAAGTCATTTGAGACATATTCACCCCCTCTGTCTTTCCTTAATATTTTTATGCTATATCCACTTTGCTTCTTCACAAGTGCCTTGAACTGCTGAAAACATCCAAAAGCATCAGATTTATGTTTTTGAAAATATGCCCATGTTTTTCTTGTGAATTCATAAAAAAATGTAAGAAAATATTTGCATCCTCCTATGTACGGTGTCTTCATTGGTCCACAAATATTAGAGTGCACAATTTCAAGTGGTGTGCATGACTTTTCGACTGTAAAATCTTTTCTACGTTGCTTGCAAAAAATGTAGCCTTCACAAATTCTCTTTGGATTTTCAATCAATGGCAATCATTTCACCATGTTTTTCATGTGCAGTAGCTTCATCCCACCAAGATTCAAATGTCCAAATCTGAAATGCCACAACCAAGATTCATCTCGCACCTATGATTGAAATGTTGATTGTAGTTTTGCTTTGGCTTTTTCTTCCTTGTCGTAGTGCTTGTCTGCTTCTTTGATTTTTGCCTCGAATGTAGCACCTGAATTTTCATTATCTTCTTCATGAAAAACTTTAGTTATGTTTTATTTCATGTCTAGTCTTATCCTCAAAGGTAACAAGCGATTTCATGTCATCTGTACTCTTGCTATCAGTTGGTCGCTTGGACATATGCCCTTAATCACACAATGGTTGTATTCCATGTAGACTCTGTAACATTTTTGTAATAACTATCCAATTTTCATCAAACTCTGCTTTAAACCTTCGACATAATATACATCAGGCATAGTTTTTTGCTCTCCCTATTTGGTTAGAATTCCAACAGCGCATTTGTCCAAAATAATGACTTGGATATTGTTTCCAAGTGTGACATGAGTTTGAATTGATTTATCTAGATTGGAAAACAAATTTAAATTACCAATCATATGATTGCTACAACCTGAATCTAGATACCATATGTCACATGGACTTTCATGGACATGATTGCATTCAAATGAGGATGCACATGCCAAAAACATTGTGCTGGTGGAAGTGCTGGTGTTCCTTGACTGGTTTTGACCTTGCTTTCTTTGGTCATATTGCTTCTTTCTGCATTCATATGCATAATGTCCAAATTTCTTGCAATAATGACATTGAATTTTTTATTTATCAAACTTGTGATGACCTGGATGACTAGGGTTTTTATTTTAACGTCTAACCGCAACACTTGCTAGACTGCTGTTGTGTCCACCTGTGGAAAAACCTCTTCCTTTGACTCTAGAATTAGATCTTCCCCTGCTTCTTCTAGGAATTATAGATGGTTGTGTTGCAAATGCACCTTCTAATGATGTGTTTGATCTATTGGTTATATGTTCATGATTGATGAGTGAGGCTTGCAACTCATTAATGGTAAAATTGTTCAAATCTTTGTTTTATTCCAGAGTCACAACCAAAGATTCAAATTTTGGGGGATGACTTCTAAAGCACTTTTTCAACAACCTTTCTGTCTTCTATATTTTCTCCATGGGGTTTCAATTGATTTATCAGACCAATTACTCTAGTGTAAAATGATTCTACTGACTTTGTATCTTTCATTGATAGAGATTCAAAATCTATTCTAAGAATCTGCAATTTAGAAGTCTTTACCTTGTCCAAACCTTGATAGGAGGTTTCCAATGTATCCCATGCCTTCTTGGCGGTCTTTATTGTTGATACTCTTGGGAGTATGCTTTCATGCATTGATTGATGTATGTAAAACATAACATTTCCATATTTCTACCTTTGTTCCCTCAATGAATCCCTCTCAGCCTGTGTGAGGTTATTATACCGATTGGACTATCTTCCACACATCTTGACCTCTAAAGAGAGCCTTCATGGTTAGAGACCTATATTCATAATTCTTACTTGAAAGATTGGACTTTAAAGACTTGACATTTGTGCTCCACTAGTGGAAGCCTTTTTTTAACTTTTATTTTCCTTAGACAATTTACTTTTCCCCTAGACACAGTTTTTTTCCTAAACTAGCTCTCATACCAATGATGGGAGGAAAATTGCGACAATAAACTTCAGTTAAGTAAATATTTTAATTTCCTGTTCTTTTGGACTTTGACACACTACCTTTTGGGAAACCCCACCTTTTTCTTTCACATATTAACTCTGACAAGTTTACTTCAACATAAATAACTTTGAAAGGATTTTACTGGGACCAGATTCACTCCCACCAAATTTAAGTTTAATTTCCACAAGTCTTCACACTTGAGTGTGACTCAACTTTCACTTTCACTTAGACACACCTTATACTCACTTTACTTTTAAGTGCTACCAAATCCCAATTCCACAAGATTATACTACTAAAATGTTATCTTGTTATAAGACACCTTCTTACCACTGGTTAAGTCCATTGACATGACTCCACTTAGACAAGTCCTCATAAAATGAGATTTCGTTGTTTATTAACTATTAATATGAAAAACACTTTTCACCACTTCCTAACTTGGGATAAACCTCCACACAACTATGCTATGACAAACTCACAATATCAAATAACCAAGAATATTTAATAAGACTTGTGTGGAGTATTCCAAGGTTAAAGCTAAACTTTTACTGGGTGAAATATTTGTGGTTACTTGATTTCTTTTACAAACTCTAAATGTAAACAACATTGACACAAGTAATTATGGAGAAGATGTTCCACATAAATAAAACATACATTCAACCATAAAACTATAGGTTTATATATTATGGAGACATAACAAGAGAACTAGTAAGACATCTATATATTTGGAAATTTACTTGGATGTTTCACCTTTTACATAGCTTGAGCTCTAAACACATTCCAAAACTACCAACTTGAGTTCTCAAACTCTTCTTAGATATTTTATTCTTCTTTCATTCATACTATGTTTTTCTTTTTCTCTTTTCTTGAAGGACTCTATTTTTCATTAATTTCTACATAAAAACTTGACTTCAAAAATACTATTAAACTATAATGAAACCTAAACCCCATAATTTGTAAAACTAACTAACAAAAAATGTACTCTACTTGAGTCTACTATGATGCAGATTTATTTCTAATTAATATTTAAAAAAAAAATGTGCTCCTACTTGACTACTATGATGCAGATTTATTTCTAATTAATATTTTAAAAAAAATGCACATATATCGCATGTGGCTTTTGGAAAACTGCCATTTGCAGACCATAATGTCAATCGATGCCACAAGTCACTCGCTAGATTTATGTGATCAAAGCTTGCGCGGCCTTCGTTTGGGAAGGACGATCAATTCTTTGGAGTGATGCGATAAATTCGCATCATTCGTAAGGTTAATGCCAGAGGCTTTGATACGTGGAGCATTACGTATCTCTACATCAAGAGCAAACGTCTATTCGATCTGCGGTGTTATAACTTTCACAATTTTTTTAAAATTAATATGAATTTAATGTGTTCAAAGAGGTTGTATTTATTGGTGAAGATTTGAAGTCCTTTTTATTAGTGGATAAGGTTTAATTTTAATGAGGGACACTTGAAGATAGTAGTGATTGAACGTGTGGTTTTATCTACATAGATTGTATTAAGTGATTTCTTGACTTGTGGACACATAAGTGGATCAAAGCTCATTCTCAATGTCTTTTTAATAAAAAAAGTCCACAAAACATAAAATAAATAGTGGATGGATATACTGTTAAGACATTCTTTGCATAAAATCATCAATTCAAAATTCTATATCTATATATAAGACTACGATTTATGATTGTTTGTTTACTTAACACTACCTCACACTTTCAAAACACAAACATGAGTTGTCGTAAAATTTGGGAACGTCATTCTTTACACGTGTCAACTGAAATTCCTCAGCTTAATTTCATCATTGAGGTCAAACGACTATCCACCAATAAAAATTCAAATAATAAAGTTTCCAAACTTCTTTTTAATATTAAAATCGACAGCCAATCTCGAAACTATAGAAAATAAAAAATTAACGCATCTACCAAGGATTTAATAGAAATGGTGGAGTTATATATGTCACATTTTGCGGTGGCAATTTGATAGTAATTATAGACAAGTTAAGTTTAGAATATGAATTACTTTTATTTCATTGGATATTACATCCCTAACCAAAGGTTTGATACTCATGTCATGTTTGAGCAGGAAAATATGGCAGTAAAGGAAAATGGAGAGTTACAAAACCAGGTATATATTTTCAAAGATTATAACATATGCTATGTATAGTTAGTGATGTGAAATGATGGTGGCAGCTTTTTATTTAACATGTACTTACGATATATATATTTTTATAGATTGAAGAGATCTGTAGACATCCTAGACCAAGGGGATATTGCTCGTTGGTTGATATTCAACAGGATTATCCTGAAAATATAAATTCTGAAGCGATCGGTAGTTCCAAAAATAGACCGTCAAATTATGCCAACGAAGAACTAGACGGTTTTGAAACTTTCTTAACCTTGCGGTATGTGAGTAATTTAGCTTAAATATATGACAAATCCCTTATTTTACCTTTAATAACTACATGTTTCTAACTTTTTTGTAATTGTGATGTCAGGCTATGAGGTTTATTATGGAGGACAAAATTATGTTGATTCGTAAATAGTTGGTTTGAAAAAGTATGATTTGAATATATATTATTTGTAATTGTAATCCATACAAGTAACATAGTTTTTGAAATGTGTCTAAAATAGAGTGCAGAGATTAAATGAGTGAAATAGACTCGAGTTTGTTATTATTGAAAAAAAAAACTAAACAATTATATGCAATCGATACAGTAAATATAGTGATTTAGTGATTATGGTTTACTTTTATGATGGATATTTCAATGAAAGTTTATAATCTCCTTTTTACTTGAAAGCTTTATAATAATTATATTTTGCTTTGAATTAAAAAGATTTATAATAGTTATATTTTGCTTTGAATTAAAAAAAATTGTATTTAAATATTAAAAGAATACAATCTCTATGTTATAAAGTAAATGTTTTCTATTATAAACAAAAGATTTTATTGTTTAAAATTTTTAAAAATAAACTAGATTCTAGTGGTAAAAACACAACATTAATATGATCAAGCACATGTTTACATAAATAAGGACTCCACACTTTATGTGTAGCAATGTCTATGATATTGCCACAAACTTTGTGGTTTGCTATGGAGAGAAGTTTTTTTGCAATAGAAACACTTGTTGAAAGAGTTGTTTTTTTACACTTATATGAAGCTAAATAATTATAGTTTAAAAGTTAAAATTGGAACCGTTTAACAAGTAATTTTATTAATGCATAAACAAACAAGAGTCTATATACATTTCTTGCCTGAAAACTAATAGTTTGAACAATCGTTTAACATTATATCTAAGTTTGTTTTTTCCTTAAAATGAATATAATATAATATATGTTTTTTTTTTGTTTTTTTAATTAATATAAGAATTAAATGGTTTTACTAATTATATCTTCTTAAAAATTGAAAACACTATTATTTATAATTTTATTAGATATATATATATGGAATCTTTGTTTAGCAATATATGATAATACATTTACAACTTTGAAAACAATTAACATTGAAGTGATTTGTAATTGCACCGAAGAGGTGTATTCTACAGCCTAGTAGGGGAGAGATGTGTAACTCCTTTCGTATTCATCCTAGAGTTGACAAGTGTCTTTCGATATCCTTTATCCATTGTCTTTTTTCAGCATAACTGAGAAAAAACCTTCTCAAAAAATTTACCTATCCAATGAATGATTGCACTTCTTTTTTACTTCTTGGCTTCTCAACCTTCAGGATTGCATTGGTTCATTTTGATCAATCTTTATACAATCCTTTGAAATAATGTGTCATAGCAATTTTCCTTCCTCCAATGCAAAATTTGATTTTCTGGGATTTAATGATACTCCATACTTTTTACATTTTAGAAAAACTTTCTCCAAATGTTTAATATGTTCCCTGTCAGATCTTAAGTACACAGTGATATCATCCATGTAGACAACCACAAATTTATCATTTTCCTTTGCAAAAACAATGTCCACGGCACGCTGAAAAGTGGCCCCTGCATTCATTAAAACAAAAGACATTTTGGCATACATAAATGTACCCCAGGGTGTAGTAAATACAGTCTTTTCTTGATCCTCAAGCAATACTTTGATCTAATTATATCATGAGAAACCATCCATAGTTGAAATCTTTTCAGATCCCACCACTTTCTGGAAAATATGTTCCATTTTTGGCAGATGGTAATTATCTTTCAAAGAGACATTGTTAAGATTTATGAAATCTATTCCAAGCCTGATTGAACACCATTCTTCATCTTAACAAGCACCAAATTTTCAACCCATTTGGAAAATCTTAGGGTCACAATAATCTTGGCATTGAATAATTTTTTAATTTCTTTCTCAATAATAGGCAACAACATTGGATTAACTCTTCTCAATTTCTGTCTGAAAGGATTCTCACAGGTTTTATTGGGATAGTATGTTGTATGATAGAAGTATCATACTCTTTAAAGTCTTCATAACTACAGGCAAAGACATCAGTGTATCTTTTCATCAAAGTGACATAATCTTTTTTTGTTTTTGACAAGCAAGTTTTTGACAGTTTTATGATCCTTGGATTTTCTTCAGTTCCTATATTTTTCTCTTCAACAACATCATCAATAGGATTCATTTTTGGATCTCTAGCAACATCATTTTGATCAAAAAGTTTCTCTAAAGGGATTAGGCCTTTGGGGATATGATTACTCTTCAACTGAACTATATCCTTTCCTTCCAGTGAGTTTTTAAGCTTCCTGTTTTCAACAATTTATTTTTCACTCTCTTCGTCATCTTGGAAGTTTTTAAAATTATCATTTTCACTATCTATTTGAGTATTTACAATTTCACCAGATAACTCTAAAAATATTTTTATTTTCATATCATCCTCAAATACTTGTCAGTATTTGGAATTATCTGCTATGGAGGGTCTGTTCACAATATCAACTTTATACTTTCTTTGGCTAGTAGTGGGAGTTTTAAATTTACCAGCAGCAACAACCAAAGAGTCAGCTACTGTGTTTTCATATATGTCACTATGATAAATAGTTACAACACATATCCCACACCTCATTTCTATAAGCCCTCATTCTGGGATTTTTAGTCTGATAACTGTCATTCACTTGGTTTATTACAAGCTATGAAATCTCCCATGACTTGTACCCTCTTTGCTCCCAGATCTTTCAAAGCATTCAATCCTAGTAATAAAGCTTCTTAATCTGCCACATTATTGGTACATTCAAAAGTTAACTTATATGACAGAGCCTTAAAATCCCTGATATGAGAGATAATGTATACACTAGCACCAGCACCAACTTTTGCCACAGATCCATCAAAATACATGGTCTAGATACCCTCTTCTTTTTGTTTATTTTCCAAAGCCTCTTGTTTCTTTGCAAACTCTTCCTTTTCTTTAACTTCAATGGGTACAGGAATTTCAGTGTCACAAGGAAAACCATCATTAAAGAAAATGGAAGATCCCAAGTCAGTATCAAGAGCATAGATATCATGATTATCTGGTTTGTATTCGCTGTTAACTGCATAAGGTGATCTTTTCTCACTGTATAACCTTTTATTCCCACCATCCATAGGAATGGTATCATAAGACATATCCATTTGCAAACTGCCTTTCAATTTAGAAGTCCAAGACCTTGACAACAATACACCAAATTTAGGAGGAATGTCTGCTACAACAACATCCATTACCACAGTCTTAGATGACATTTTTGTCAAAGTTACTACCATATCCTTAATCAATTCAAGACATTTCACCTTCCTAGAATCAAAGGAATACAAATCTTTATATGGTCTAGTAACTTCCGGTCCTAAGCTTTCTACCACTCCCTTGGGCATTAAATTATGAGATGCGCGAGAATCTATCATAGCAGTGTGCACGATCATATCATGTACATTTAAACTTAGGTAAAAAGGAGGAGATTCATCATCATCCACATTTTCAATTTTCGACCCAAAGACTTGAATGGTAGGAGAATTATCTTCCACCTCTAGGATATCTGGTTGAAATTCACCCTGACTCTTGACCATGTCTGTTATTTTGTCTCTGTATTCCCTGTTTCTTAACAATTCATTGAAAGGAATGTAAACTTTCAATTTTGAGAGATCTGTCTGCAAGTTAAGTGGAAACAATTTTCTCGACATCCATCAGTGCTGGTTGTTTCACTTTGTTTGTTTTCTCTATTTTATTTTCTAATTCTTTATATACAATGGGTTCTTTTTGTTTTTCATTTTTCTTCTCTATATTTTGTTGACCACTAGAAGGTTGATTTTGATTGAACCTTCATTTATTTACAGTAACATCTCTATTTTTCAATTTGATCTTTCTTTGAACATCATCTATAGCATGCAAATATCCTCTTTGGTACTACTCGGACTCTTCCTCAAAATCATTAATGACATCCTCCTGGGAAAACATACTATGTTCTTCCTCTGTGAGATATATTTCAGAATCCAAGTCACTGAAATGGTGAATATGATCCTCAATACATTCAGCCTCATCTTCATCTACAACATAGTTCTCCTGAAAAAGGTGGCCTTATTTGTTGATCATCTGGATTTATAGGATTCCTCATATCTCTCTGTCTAATTTGTGGAGGTGGGGGAGGATTGGTCCTTCTGAAGTTTGGGTTGTTGATTTGAGGTTCATTTTGTTCTCTATTCAATGGTCTATTTTCCACAGTCAACATATCAGTCAACTTCCCCATTGTTTTCATCATCATTTCAAACTTTACATCATTAGAAGAAGCAACAACAGAAGTAGAAGGCACATTTTCTTCTCTATATTTTCTTGTTTCTACTTTTTGCTTTATTTTTCCACTTGTCATCATATTAGCTTCCACTTCTAAATCATTTTGAAACAGAGAAGGAATACTTGTTGATTTTATGTCTCTCAATAATAACACAAAGTCGTTGTCAAAGGCATTAACATAATGGAGTTTTGCAGAGCTTATAAGGGGTTTAATACCAGCAGGGATAAAGTTATACACCCTCATAAAATGACTAGAAAACTCATGTACAGATTCAAAACCTCCTTTCTTAAGATTCTTATATTGAGAAAGCACCTGCAAAGGACTTGTCTTATCACCCCATATTTCTAAGAATGAAGTTTGGAAAGCTTTAAATGTGGCAATGGACCTGGCAGGTAGATATCTAAACAATTTCTTTGCCTCTCTTGAGAAACTTAGTACAAACAACCTCATCTTAATATCATCTTCATCAACCAGCTCCAAGTCCACATAATCATCAAATCTATCAACATGATGTCTTCCTGTGAAATTTCCATCTCCATCATAGAAGGGATTTTTTTGGGCATAATTCTGAGGAAGGTCATGTAACACAACATGTAAGGCTAATGGAGCAAACCTAGCAGCCATTTGTTTAGGTGGATTTGGAACAAGAGGAGGAGCTTGAAAGGTTGGAGGGGTTTGAACAGTTGGTGGGATGTAACGCTGAAAGATTTGAACAACAGGGTTTCTTTCTTCATTTTTCACAGAGTTTTGAAGATTGTACCAAAGAGAATCAAGCAAATATGATTCTAACCTACTGGGATTAATTTATGTTTCCCTCAAAATAAGATTCAGATTTGGATTTTAACAAGGACTTTCCAAAATTTGTTTTCCACCCAAAATATTGAATGCTATGAAATTATTGGGAAGATGAAGCACCAAACTGAGAAATATCTATTTGCTTTTTTTCCTTAATTTTAAGCAATATTTCTGTGTTTTCCACACTCAATAATGTTTCAATGTTAGGGTTACCTCGTGTATGTGACCACCTGGGAGCTAGGATGCCTTCGATGCCTTCTGAAATATTGCAAAAATCAATGTGGAGTCGCCAAGGCAGATATACAACCTATTTCAAATGTAGAAGTCTTTGTTTGCTCATAGAAACCCTTTCTTCTTGGAATCTTTGTCATCTCCCAATGATGATTTGCACTTTTGTTCCCCGGCAACAATGCCAATTTCTTAGCACTCAGTATTGCACCCTAGGTTGTGGAGGATGAATCCCCAGGTAATAACAGAATCACTTTAAGAAAATGAGATGGATTTTTCCTTTCTAGAGAGAGATCTCTCACAACTTTTTAACAGGGCTAGATATAAAATGAAGACAAAATTCAAATTGAATTGGTGGTTGAAACAAGGGAAGCATATATTGGGCTTTGGAGTCACAAATATTTTATGAATCACATAACTGTTTGCAGCTGAAATTCTAGAAAGGCAAGGTAGCATTCGGTTACAGTCAAAATGTTGTTGGTATGGTGATAAAGAATAAAGAATGACAGTCCATTAACATAGAGAACCTACAAGATGAATTTTGCATTAACTTTGGTTGAAGGGATTTGTGGATATCTGAAACAATAGCCATAGCATAAACATGTATGAATTCTAAACTATTACATACTCATTCCCGATATGAAAGAAAACATAATGACAAGTTTAACATGAAGACATGCATAAGGGAAAGGAAATAACAGACTGTAACTACATAATACACATGAATCTTTGCGGAAACAGGCCAGCATTCAAGGCTGCAATTTTATCAACAATATATCTCAAAATTCATAACACAAAAATATTACGGGTTTCAACCCTGTCTTCCTCTATTGAGGGCTTACTGATAATGTCATAGGCCCTCAAGACCAACCTCGAAACAATGCCAAAAAAAATTGCAGTATGGGAATGAAAATCCTAACAAAAGTTGATCTGAAAATATTCGCCATGATCATAAACAAACAGAAAAGCACGTTGGAACATGCATGGTGGATCAAAACAACAATCATGGCATCTGGGACTCAGGCTCACTTGCTGAAAACAACCAATCAGAGGATTTTCGCACGACATGCAACACTTTTTATCCTTCCATGTGTCTTTACCTGCGAAATTACTTCTGGATCGTAGATGTTACCTCAAGGTTCATAGGCTAGGCCGTCCATTTGGGGTTTGCGGGAAACGAAAAATGGGCTGATAGTTTTTTCGAGGTTCAATTTTATATATTTCCGCTCCTGCCTTATCCTTTTCACCCTTTAGCTTTCTGCACCGTCGATCTCTGCAGGATTCATTCTCAGTCGTTGATCTGAGATCAAGTTTGTGGACTTTGTAAGACAGAGACCGGAATTCCGACTTTTCATAACAAAAAAATTCACATTTCCACTTTCTGATCTTTTCCTTTCTGTCTTTTTCTTTCCGCACCATTGATCTGTGCAGAAACTCTTCAGTTTGTCGATCTGGCAGAAAATGGAAACCAGGATCGCACTCTTTTACTATCCAAACTATTGTATTTCGGCTTTCTGATATTTGCCCCTCTGCTCTTTTCCAAGCCATTGATCTTTGGCGGAGATGTTCTGGATCGTCGATTTTGCAGATTACGGAAGGTGAAAGTTCTATCCTTTATGACCAAATTCTTATATTTTTAGCTTTTCGATCTCTGCCCTTTGTTCTTTTTCGAGCCGTTGATCTTTGGCTGAAGCACTTCGAGCCATCAGATCTTTAGACTACGGAGAACAAAAATCAGGATTTTAACTTCTTCAAAGTTCGATTTTGATCTTTCCGCTTCTGCCTTTCCGAACCGTTAATCATCGACGGAAATGTCATGAGTCGTAGATCTTGGATTGCGGAAAGCGGAAGTCGGGTTTTCCAAGTTTTGTAACCCGAAACTTCATCTTTTCCGCTTCCGCCTTTAGCAGAAAGCAGAACGCGGATCCTCCATTTTTCTTCACCAAAACTTGTCCTCTTCTACTTCCGCCCTTTTCTTTCCGCACCGTTGATCTGCGGAGAAGCTCTTTCGACCGTAGATCTTGCGGATAGCAGAAAGCGGAACTTCAACTTTTCACGATAAAATCTTTTGGTATTTCGGCTTTCCGATTTCCGCCCTCTTGTTCTTTTCCGACTGTTGATCTTTGGCGGAAGCACTTTGAGCCTTCGGATCTTCGGACTGTAGAAAAATGAAATCAAGATTTTAACTTCTTCGAAGTTCGATTTTGATCTTTCCACTCCCACCTTTCCGAACCGTTGATCTTCGGCAGAAATGTTCTGCGCCGTCGAATCTAAGACTCGGAAAAGACTCGAAAAAGCGGAAGTCAGGCTTACTACTTTTTATAACCAAGTTTTTTCCTCTTCCTCACTCCCCTCCCCCAGATTTTTCCTTTGCGGAAAAGATTTGTGGCTTTTGATCTTTTCCGTTGTGTATCCAAGCCCTTCATTTGCTGTCATCATTCAACTAGGAGCAGATTCCTTCATTTACATGCATTTTCAAGGTCAAAAATCACAATTTTTTAAGCATTTGGTATTTCGAATCTAGAAATATCACTTCAAACATCTCCATACCCCATTAACATTATTTAAGATCCCATGATATGAAAATTTATAAACAGATTGCAATTCAAATCTCTGGGAGGTTGCTGCAGGTTTCATCTACGTGCAATCTCTTAACAACAAACTTAATGTGCACTACTCCCTACAAAATGAAACCGTTCAACTTCATCTCCATCGTGATGATAATGGCGAGGACTGAAACCACGCACAGGTATTAGACCAACCGTTCTCTGTGTCGAAGTATCGAAAGACACGGCACTAACGTTCACTCCACGCAATCTTTTTGAATTGATTGAAACACGGCCTTCAAAAATTGACAACACTAACTTTCATCAGAGCAAATAAAAGTTCTGATATCTCCAACTATATAATCCACACTCATATGTGATATTCAATAGCCATGTGTACTCTTATGCGACGATAGATCAATATGCTTCCAACTTTATACTCCAACATCAAAGTGTCAAAACCAACCACAGGTGTAACGTATTGCTCCAACGGTTAGGGTTTCCGTGAAGAGCGTCCCATTGTTTAAAAGACGAACACTCTCACGCGATGGGAGCTCTATACAATGTACCAACAAGTCTAACAACTCCATGGCAGTTTTCTTCAACCAGGTAAGTCCACGTTCTGTTGGAGGAGAGGTCACACTTCACAATGCAGCTCTACACTGCTTTCTCCAACCAGGTCCACGTTGTCACAATAGCAACACAACTCTACAATGCTTTAACTTCAACAGTGATCAATAGTTCACAGTACTAGCTCCACGCACTTGGATTCGTAACTTCCCCTTGTTGTATTTGTTGTTCCAATACTCTACAGCAGTGGAGCAGTCCAACTTGCATGACTCAAGGTTATGTCATGCAATCGTTCCACATTCTCGCAGAGGTCACATAGCTGCAATGTTGCTCCACGTTCCAATGCTGTGACATAGGTCTATCAACTTCAACGTTACACACAACTCCACGCACACGACGCATTATAAGGTCACCTGAGTGGTCTCTTCAAATGGGTATTGAGGTAGGTATCACTCCAACACGGGCAATAAGAGTTATGAGTGCAATGTTTTTCAATACAATTTTTAATAAAATGTATATTTTTGCTAGTCTTCACAAAAGAGTTTGGCCACGCTCCAATCATCAGCAGCTCAACGACTTGAACTACAAGTTGGTGATTAAATACCAAGTTGCATTTAAAAAAAACTACTTTGTTCTTATATTACCATAACTCTTCGTAAAAGATTTAGAAAAATCTCAATTTTCAAATAGCAATACAAAAGTAGAGATGGCCTTGATATAAAAGTGGTGTTACCACTTATTATCTAAAGGTGGAGTATATCAAAGATGTTAGTTTTGGTTTTAGATGACTCCATTGTCGCAAACCACCAAAAACTAATCCTAAGTAGGTTGAAGTTTTGTGATGCAAAACACCAAAAAATAATCCTACATGGATTGAAATCTTATGATGCAAAACAACAATCTAAAATTGATATACATGTATAAATAAAACAAATAGTAAAAAAAAAACCATGCCACATTTAGTATTGTTGTGTTATTGTAGTTTCTTTTTAAATTATTATTAATATTATTATCCCATACTTATATGTGTTATACTTATTAGCAAAGGTTGTGATTGTATATGAGGTTTATTATAGATGCCATATAAAGTTTAATATGAATGAGACATAACAAAACACAAAAATTATTACCCAAACATTTATTTATATTAGTTCTTTAATAAATATATTCATCATATTAATATATAATAATATTTATGACCAAAATTCAATCATTCAATATATAAGATTTATTGAAGAAAAATCACAATGTTTTTTTAATTTGTTTATAATTAGTAGAGCTTGAGTGGGCCTAATGGTTAAGAGCAAGTGTTGACTCTTAGGAGGTCACAGGCTCAAAGCGAGAGGGGGGTAGTGTATGTACACCTCATAGACTTTAGAAGTTAAATCACTGTATAGAGGGGGGTCACTTATCCCACAAACAAGGGGGTCTCATAATGGGAGGAAACACATGTTCTTAATAATTAAGTTCAGCTATGTTGCATTGAATTGATAGGTTACTCAATGTTCATCCTTGAAATTTAAATTTCAGCTATGCTTTATTGAATTGATAGGCTACTCAATGTTCATCTTTGAAATTTAAATTGTTTTTTTTAATATGACAAATAGAAAACTAATAATTTATGTTCCATGATTTAAAATCTAGTTTTCACTACATTCCAAAATTTTAAAAGAAAAAAAAAATTAACTTAAAATTTTACAATAACCGCAGTTAGCTTGAAGATGGGTGGTTTACTATAAAATAACTCGAGGGAAGCCATATGTTAAAATAATGTAACTGCATAAGATAATCTATTGTACTTAATATTATATTATGGTTGTCCCTCCCTTTCGGAGATGTTGTTCCTTTTATTAGGGATGTCATTGATGTAGTTGGTCATGTAAAGTCTTGAGGTAAAATCTATGTTGTAAGTCGGGTCAACAGTACCCAAAAAAGAATTATTAAAATGTATTTTTATGTCTCCTAGGACAAGTCGTCCTTGTTGGGAAGAAGAAGTCGACCTTGTTGGGTTATTAGACTTCACAGTTGATGTGTATAAATAGATGAGGCGCCCTCCTCATTTGGATACACTCATAGTTGAAGCAAGTTATCTACATAGAGAAAGAGGAGCCCATTTGGAGGAAGAGAAGCAGGCTATCTCAGTCTTATGTTGTTACACTATACTTGGTTGGATTCTATAACGAGGAATTTTTGCTGAGGGTTTCCCAGGATAAATCTCTGTGTCTTCTTTGTCTTGTTGTGCTTGTCATTATTTCAGTGATCATCTTCTTATTATGCATAAAAATTTTAAAAATCTAACAATAGAAAGCTAATTATTTCCTTTGTTCTGCCAAATTGGCAAGCAAGTTGGGAATCTATACTGATTTTTCTTAAATACTGAACAACAACGAGCTATGACATATTTAATATGAGCAATGATATGGGATGCAACAAGGAACCTAAAAATCACACCTCTTCTGCTCACACTTGACACTATCATTTGAGCCCTGATCATTATGATGAGATGGACTACCTCTCTAGTCTCATGCCAATCTACACTTACCAAAGCACAAAGTTAAAAACATATTGAAAGTTATAAGTATTAGAAAAATGAATAACAACATTGAAGCTTAAACCAATGACCTCACTAAAAAAATTGTTCATGTATATTGGATACCTTTTTTTTATATATCCGTTGACACCATAAAATTTGAATAATGCACGCCAAATTGTCATGTATTTTAAATCACCTGACACGAGGACACAAAACGAGGACAAGAAAATACGAGTGTCCAATACAGACATGCTGACCCCCGAAATATGGACATGGAGGACACAATGGACACACACACACACACACACACACACACACACACACATATATATATAGACATATAGATCCTAATTTTTTTAGAAACTAGAACATTTACAAATATTCAATAGAAATTACTAATAGGAATCAATACACAATACACATTTTGTCATTCACAAATCACAATGAGTTCAACAAAGATGATATCTCAAGATGTTGAAGCCATGTTTCTCATTAAATCATCAAAATCAAAATGTATTACATAGATGTCAGAATGCCAATGGAAACTAGTAGTAGTAAATAACAAATACAAAAAGGGGTAGATCAAACATGAGATCAAGATGGAAGAATCTCATTTGTCAATAGTCCTCATCCATGCCTGAATAAAAAAAATCACCACTTCCCTGGTCCTCCTCCTCCTCCTCCTCCCTTCCCATTTGATGATCTGCATCTGGTGGTGTGGATGATAACCTCTCCATAGGATCACCATCATAAAAAATGATTAGATCTAGCACTAGATCAATAAGATCCATGTTGAATAATTCCAACTCAGTACTGTTGTCCAAACCCATATTGTCAAAAAAGACATCCCACATCTTTTTATTTCCCTTCACCCTCTCCTCCCTCTTCATGTAAATAAGATGAAGGTTGGAGTGCACATACACCATCATCTCTTACCTAGACTGCTAAAGCCTTATCTTCTTCAAACTGTACAAGTTCCCATATGTGCTCTAATTCTTCTCACAACAAGAGGATTAAGTAACTTGAGAGATGAACCTCAAGGCTATCTTATGTAGAATAGGTAATTCTTCCCCACGATTCTCCCACAAAACATAGGGTTTCTTAACCCCCTGTCTCTAAAACCTCGTAGCCTCCAAGTATCCCAGTGGTAGTGGAAAAATCTACATAAACCTCCTCCACCTCTTCAAGTATGTCTCTATCCTGAAGTAGTTGTTTGAATGTTATCTTCCTCCCCCATGAAATCTATCCATCCATGTGAGGAGGGACTCTGAGTGAGGGTCTCGACCCACCATTGAGCCAGTCATGACCGTAGTACTTAGGTTCAATGAGTGGTCCAAGCAATGCAAAGGTGTGCAATTCTTATCTCCCGTGGAGATAAGAATATCCTGCATGTTGGAACATAAGTTCTATGTCGATGTCTCATACTCAACACACTCATTCTTCATAAAAATGGTCCTCACTAACTCAATAATGGAATCCCACCCCTCATAAACATATGCTAGGATCGACTGGTCTGTCTGCAAACTGCAACAAAGAAATGATTGGGTCCATGATATTAATGGTAATATCTACCCTATCCCACCAACCATCATCTAGAACTATGTCCTTTACCTTTTTTGAATCAATCTTATCCACTTTTCTCCAAAAGGACCAAAAATCCGAAATAACGATGGACCTAAGAGCGGTTTTGACCTCCTTCAACCTCTTGAGCATGATGAATGGGGAAGAAAACGAGGATATGTAACCTTCAACAATGAAATATGTGTGTAATCTTTGTATATTGTGAGGGCATTGGTGTGGTTTTGTACAAAGTTACGGATATGGTGTGCATCCTCAATAAGTTTGTCAATCCATGTCATATTTGAAGCAATATATTTTTGTTCTAAATTCAAAGAATAGATAGTGTAAGTTGTCCAAAGTACCTGTATGATCAATAAAAGAACATTTAAATGAGTCTAGAATCTAGACTTGAGATTATATAGTACTACGACTAACAACTAAAATGAAAATATATAAATTGACCTTTCCCCTAGGGCACATAGATGAATTGTGTGCTAAATTGAAAGAATGGGAAAATAAGAAATGCAATTATGCAAGGTGTCCAAAATGAAAATACTTGTGGATATTTAGCTTCCACAAGCATGCCAATGGCCTTGCAAAAAAGTGCATTGTCTGTGATGATTTGTACAAAAGACTCAATACCTACATCTTCAATGACTTTGATTAACAAATCACCCATATACTGTGCACCCTTATATTTCCCAAGAGAATCCACCACTTTCAAGAACACCAGTCCATTTGGGGAAGACAACATGAAATTGATGAGTGGATGGAGTGTTGTATATGTCCATCCATAAGAAACAATACTAACATCGACTGAGGGCCATTATGATCTAATTGGATCAAGAATTTTATCCACCTCCTTCTTTTCCTTAAAGAACAATGTGGTTCTAAGCTTATCTAAACCATGAGGAACATAACCAGTTGGATCTCATTCAATTAGACTTTGACACATCTCAATGAACAATGGTGACCGTGCTAATATTGAATGAAATGAAGTTGAGGTAGAAAAATAAAGAAATGGTGAGGTCCACCTTTTTTGATGCCTCTTGTTGGAAAATATTGTTTATTGGATCACTTGTAGTTGGCCTCTTTCTTGTTGGATAAGTATCAACCTCGCTCCCATATCGGCTAGGTCGAGGCCTAGTGCTAGAGGGTTTCCTCAAGAATGAAAGAGGATCCTCATTTTGCTGTTTTTTGCTTGTTTCTTCCATCTTCCCTAACCCCGCATGATCCTACTTTTACATCTCCCTCCTTTGGGTGTTACTCACATTTTTACATGGAGAAATCCCACAAGGAAGGGCCAACAAATGTCCCTTAACCTAGTAATATGTGCTTTTGAGCTCATGCTTGCAGATATTGCAACTCCAACTCTTAGCCTCCCCCACCAAGCTTTTCTCTAGGACCTTCTTTCCTTATCACTTATTTCCACAAAGGGTATTTACTCTCTTGGGTTTTTTGTCTTGCTAAAACAGGGTTAAATTGAACATGATCTCCATTAGAAGAATTTGGAGCATTAGCCAGCGTAGAAGACGATATGCTTGGAGGAGGAAGAGGAGGAGAGGCACTACATGGGGCATTTATCCCTCTCCTTTTCCCTTTAAATGTTTCCCTAGCTGATTGAGACACTCTTCTTCTTGCTTGATGGTGAGCCTGAATCCTCTCAACAAAATCCTCCCTCAAATGCACTTGGAAACCCTTGCGAATGATTCAAATCTTATTTCACCTGCAAAAAAACACACTCTAACCTCTCCCTTCACTTGCAAATGTAAAAACAGAGGAGAACATTGACTTTGAAGGATAGGCTATGGGCGTCTTTTACCCGTTTTCATGTCTTGGAAATGGGACATGTGTTGACAGTCGCAGGAAATGACTTCAACATGTGCTAGACATGATTTTTTTGTGTCGTGATTTCTGGACATGAAAGAAATCATGTCTGGCACGTGTTGAGGTCATGTTCGTTTATGGTGTTGACATAGTTTTATCGACAAGGGTTCACTTCACATTATTCTCAACAACCATCGACATAGACTCCCTAAATATTGACCGAGAAAGGTTTTACCATTTCTAGCAACACCTACAGATTGGGTGTAGTCTCACCCGAGATGTTTGAGGGAGGGCTGCAAGAACCAAGTTTCTACAGTATGAAGAGGAATTCACACTATCTTCTATCTAGAAACTTAATATCACATCAAATACAATGCATCCACACTATTAACCATATATACCTATCATCATGATTCACAATCACAATAACCTAGATTTAGATCAACAAAAACTAATATCATCATGATTCACATCTGCATTACCCAGATTCATATCAACAAAGATATCAACATACATTAAATCAACAAGTATTGCAATAATTCACATCATTCATACTAACATTAAAGGAAAAACCCCATATATAGCATACTCATTCATTAACTCATATTCATCAACTTATCTCATCCATTGTAGAAACAATGCAAAAAAAAAAGACTTTATCAAAATAGAGTTCATACAGGAAACATCTTCAGATACAACACACTCCACATACATAAGACATTGCAACTCAGAAGATCAAAATTCCAATCAAATTCAATTCATACGGAAGACTCTTCATACAATCGATGCCAAAATTGGATCTATTTTCCACAGTCAACATATCAATCAACTTCTCCATTGTTTTCATCATCATTTCAAACTTTACATCATTAGAAGAAGCAACAACAGAAGTAGAAGGCACATTTTTTTCTCTATATTGTCTTGTTTCTACTTTCTCCTTTATTTTTCCACCTGTCATCATATTAGCTTCCACTTCTAAAGCATCTTGAAATAGAGCAGGAAGACTTGTTGATTTTCTGTGTCTCTATAATAACTTAAAGTCATCGTCAAATGCATCAACATAATGGAGTTTTGCAGAGCCTACAAGGGGTTTAATACCAGAAGGGATAAAGTTATACACCTTCATAAATCGACTAGAAAACTCATGTACAGATTCAAAACCTCTTTTCTTAAGATTCTCATATTGAGAAAGCACTTGCAAAGGACTTGTCTTATCACCCCATATTTCTAAGAATGAAGTTTGGAAAGCTTCAAATGTGGCAATGGATCTGGCAGGTAGATATATAAACAATTTCTTTGCCTCTCTTGAAAAACTTAGTACAAACAACCTCATCTTAATATCATCTTCATCAACCAGCTCCAAGTCCACATAATCATCAAATCTATCAACATGATGTCTTCCTGTGAAATTTCCATCCCCATCATAGAAGGGATTTTTTTGGGCATAATTCTGAGGAAGGTTATGTAACACAGCAGGTAAGGCTAATGGAGCAAACCTAGAAGCCATTGAAAGGTTGAAAGGTTGGAGGGGTTTGAACAGTTGGTGGGATGTAACGCTGAAAGATTTGAACAACAGGGTTTTTTTCTTCATTTTTCATAGATTTTTGAAGATTGTACCAAAGAGAATCAGGCAAATATGATTCTACCCTACTGGGATTAATTTATGTTTCCCTCAAAATAAGATTCAGATTTGGATTTTAACAAGGACCTTCCAAAATTTGTTTCCCACCCAAAATATTGAATGCTATGAAATTATTGAGAAGATGAAGCACCAAACTGAGAAATATCTATTTGTTTTTTTCCCTTAATTTTAAACAATCTTTCTGTATTTTCCACACTTAGTAATGTTTCAATGTTAGGGTTACCTCGTGTATGTGACCACCTGGGAACTAGGATGCCTTTGATGCCTTTTGAAATATTGCTTAGAATCAATGTGGAGTCACCAAGGAAAATATACAACCTATTTCAATTGCAGAAGTCTTTGTTTGTTCACAGAAACCCTTTCTTCTTGGAATCTTTGTCATCTCCCAATGATGATTTGCACTTTTTTTCCCTGGCAACAATGCCAATTTCTTAGCACTCAGAATTGCACCCTAGGTTGTGGAGGGTGAATCCCAAGGTAATAGCAGAACCACTTTAAGAAAATGAACTGGATTTTTCCTTTCTAGAGAGAGATATCTTACAACTTTTTAACAAGGCCATATATAAAATGAAGATAAAATTCAGATTGAATTGGTGGTTGAAACAAGGGAAGCATATATTGGGCTTTGGAGTCACAAATATTTTATGAATCACATAACTGTTTGCAGCTGAAATTCTAAAAAGGCAAGGTAGCACTCGGTTACAGTCAAAATGTTGTCGGTATGGTGATAAAGAATAAAGAATGATAGTCCATTAACATAGAGAAACTACAAGATGAATTTTGCATTAACTTTGGTTGAAGGGATTTGTCGACATCTGAAACAATAGCCATAGCATAAATATGTATGAATTCTAAACTATTACACACTCGTTCCTGATATGAAAGAAAACATAATGACAATTTTAACATGAAGACATGCACAAGGGAAAGGAAATAACAGAATGTAACTACGTAATACACATGAATCTTTGTGGAAACAGGCCAGCATTTGAATTTACAATTTTATCAACGATATATCTCAAAATTCATAACACAAAAATCTTACGGGTTCCAACCTTGTCTTCCTCTATTGAGGGCTTACTTATAATGTCATAGGCTCTCAAGACCAACCTTGAAACAATGCCAAAAACAATTGCAGTATGGGAATGAAAATCCTAACAAAAGCTGATTTGAAATATTCGCCATGATCATAAACAAACAGAAAAGCACGCTGGAACATGCATGGTGGATCAAAACAACAATCATGGCATCTGGGACTTAGGCTCGCTTGCTGAAAATGACCGATCAGAGGATTTCCGCACGGCATGCAACAATTTTTATCCTTCCCTGCGTCTTTACCTGCAAAATTGCTTCTGGACCGTAGATGTTACCTCAAGGTTCATTCTAGGCCGTCCATCTGGGGTTTGCGGGAAATGAAAAATGGGATGATAGTTTTTTCGAGGTTCAATTTTATATATTTCCGCTCCCGCCTTATCCTTTTATCCCTTTAGCTTTGCGCACCGTCGATCTCTGCACGATTCATTCTCGGTCGTTGATCTAAGATCAAGTTTGCGGACTTCGGAAGACAGAAATTGGAATTCCAACTTTTCATAACAAAAAAATTCGCATTTACGCTTTCTGATATTTCCTTTTTGTCTTTTTCTTTCCGCACCGTTGATCTATGCAGAAACTCGTCGATTTGGCAGAAAATGGAAAGCAGGATCTCACTCTTTTACTATCCAAACTATTGTATTTTGGTTTTTTGATCTCCGCCCCTTTGCTCTTTTCCAAGCCATTGATCTTTGGCGAAGATGTTCTAGATCGTCGATCCTACGGATCATGGAAGGTGAAAGTTCTATCCTTTATGACCAAATTCTTATATTTTTCACTTTCCGATCTCTGCCCTTTGTTCTTTTCGGAGCCATTGATCTTTGGCGGAAGCACTCCGAGTCGTCAGATCTTTAGACTACGGAGAATGAAAATCAGGATTTTAACTTTTTCGAAGTTCGATTTTGATCTTTCCGCTTCTGCCTTTTCGAACCGTTGATTTTCGGCAAAAACGTCACGAGTCGTAGATATTGGATTGCGGAAAGCGGAAGTCGGGTTTTCCAAGTTTTGTAACCCGAAACTCCACCCTTTCCGCTTCCGCCTTTAGCGGAAAGTAGAGCGTGGATCCTCCATTTTCCTTCACCAAAACTTGTCTTCTTCTATTTCCGCCATTTTCTTTCTGCATCGTTAATCTGCGCAGAATCTCTCTCGACCGTAGATCTTACGGATAGCAGAAAACAAAAATTCAACTTTTCACGATAAAATATTTTGGTATTTCGGCTTTCCGATTTCTGCCCTCTTGTTCTTTTCTGAGCTGTTGATCTTTGGTGGAAGCACTTTGAGCCGTCGGATCTTTGGACTATAGAAAACAGAAATCAGGATTTTAACTTCTTCGAAGTTCGATTTTGATCTTTCTGCTCCCTCCTTTTCGAACCGTTGATTTTGGCCGGAAACGTTCTTGCGCTGTCGAATCTTAGACTTGGAAAAGCGGAAGTGAGGCTTACTGCTTTTTATAACCAAGTTTTTTCCTCTTCCCCAGTTCCCCCCTCCCCATATTTTTCCTTTGCGGAAATGATTTGTGGCCTTTGATCTTCTCCGTTGTGCATCCAAGCCGTTCATTTGCTGTTATCATTCAACTAGGAGCAGATTCCTTCATTTACATGCATTTTCAAGGTCAAAAATAATAATTTCTTAAGTATTTGGCATTTCGAATCTAGAAATATCCCTTCAAACATCTCCATACTCCATTAACATTATTAAAGGTCCTATGATATGAAAATGTATAAACAGATTGCAATTCAAATCTCTGGGAGGTTGCTGCAGGTTTCATCCACGCGCAATCTCTTAACAACAAATTTAATGTGCACTACTCCCTATGTCAAAGAGTCGAAACCACGCACAGGTATTAGGCCAACCATTCTCTATGTCAAAGAGTCGAAAGACACAGCACTAACGTTCACTCCACGCAATCTTCATGAATTGATTGAAACGCGGCCTTCAAAAATTGACGACACTAACTTTCATCAGAGCAAATTAAAGTTCTGATATCTCCAACTATATAATCCACACTCATATGTGATATTCAATAGCCATGTGTACTCTTATGCGACGATAGATCAATATGCTTCCAACTTTATACTCCAGCATCAGAGTGTCAAAACCAACAACAGGTGTAACGTATTGCTCCAACGGTTAGTTCATGACTTAGGGTTAGGGTTTCCGTGAAGAGCGTCCCATTGTTTAAAAGATGAACACTCTCACACGAGGGGAGAGCTATACAATGTACCAACAAGTCTAACAACTCCATGGCAGTCTTCTTCCACCAGGTAAGTCCACGTTCTGCTGGAGGAGAGGTCACACTTCACGATGCAGCTCTACACTGCTTTCTCCAACCAGGTCCACGTTGTCACAATAGCAACACAACTCTACAATGCTTTAACTTCAACAGTGATCAATAGTTCACAGTACTAGCTCCACGCACTTGGATTCATAACTTCCCCTTGTTGTATTTGTTGTTCCAATACTCTATAGCAGTGGAGCAGTCCAACTTGCATGACTCAAGGTTATGTCATGCAATCGTTCCACATTCTCGCAGAGGTCACATAGCTGCAATGTTGCAATGTTGCTCCACGTTCCAATGCTGTGACATAGGCTTATCAACTTCAACGTTACACACAAATCCACGCAGACGACGCAATATAAGGTCACATGAGTGGTCAGATGGGTATTTAGGTAGGTATCACTCCAACACGGGCAATAAGAGTTATGAGTGCAATGTTTTTCAATACAGTTTTTAATAGAATGTATATTTTTGCTAGTCTTCACAAAAGGGTTTGGCCACGTTCCAATCATCAGCAGCTCAACGACTTGAACTGCAAGTTGGTGATTAAATATCAAGTTGCATTTAAAAAAAAACTACTTTGTTCTTATATTTCCATAACTATTCGTAAAAGATTTAGAAAAATCTCAATTTTCAAATAGCAATACAAAAGTAGAGACGACCTTGTTATAAAAGTGGTGCTACTATTTATTATCTAAAGGTGGAGTATATAAAAGATGTTAGATTTGGTTTTAGATGATTCCAGTGCCGCAAACCACCAAAAACTAATCCTAAGTGGATTGAAGTTTTGTGATGTAAAATATTAAATGACAAACATAAACAACCAATTTAGTTATGGCATAAAAAATGACTAGCCAGAAGAATAAGAATTAATCATTTTTAATTGTGTCATAGAAAATTGCAATTTTGACAATGAAGTGTAAATTTTGTAAATTGTCTACCTTCTATTAGTAATATTGGTGCCATGCACCTCGATATTCAGAGATCCAACAAAGAAATTGCATGAATTTTCTATTGACCATCTTTATCTCTACTGCACCATTGAAGCAAATCGTTAAGCACGTGCCAAAGAAAAATTAGGTTCCTACAATTACGAATTAGGTACTAGAACTAGTACCATATCGATACCTAGAAGCATCATAACTAGTTGTTGATCCTTCAATGTAAGAGTCCCAAGACCCATACTGAGGTGCTTTTCTGACTTCAATATAACTATCATGATCTGTGAACGTCAAAATAGCTGCACCAGTCAATGTAGCTTCACTAGGCTCAGTTCCTTTAAACGTCATAGCAGTTGACCCAATATAGTTGAACCAGTAGAGTCACCAAGAAAAATGTTTTAACCAATAAAAGACTCAATTATAATTAAAATGGGCTCTTGACCTAGAAGCAGTACCAGATCCATATGCAGTAAAGGTAGAGGCCCGACCCCATCTCAGAGTTTCAAGTAAATATTTTGATTCCTCGGCCTCTTACAGGCCCGACCTCGTAGAATATGATACGTATAATGCAGTGATGACGTCTCCTTATCACTATCAAGTTAAACCTCCTTTATGCATTAATGTCTACGTAAATTTTGCATCTAACGTCACCACCCACCTGATTCATGATGTGCACAACTCTTCTCGGCCAACGTCGTCGATCTTCGATCCAAGTTTATTATATATACTACTATAACAAAAATACCATTAAAACAAATATTATATAATAATAAAACAAATTATTATATTTATATAAAACACAAATTAATTAAATTAATTAAATTTTATATTAATCCTAATTTATAACCTTTTTTTTTCCTTGGAAAAAAAACGTAATTTTATTTCTTCAAACAAAATTACATTCTGTAGATACACTTTAAGTGTATTGCATGTTCAGCTAATAGCTTCTGCTGTAGTAAAAAAACTGTTGTAAACCCTTAAAGCAACAAAAATATTAAGATTCGGTTACAATGTTTCATAGATAATAATTCAAGAATAATTGTCCTGAAATCTTGTTTCTCAAAAGAGGTGTTCTGTAATCTGCCAGCTGTTTGGTTGACAGCCAAATAACCCTTATATCAAAGATCAAATATAACCCATAGAGTGTATATAGAAATTAAAACCAAAAATAAAATATAGTAACAGCAAATCATTCTATGAATGGCATGTGGCAGTGCTCCTATGTAGAATCCTCAATATGTTCAATGATCTTCCATTGAACCATGTTCATTGGAAAACCTTCCTTCGAGGCCTTGTCCTCCTCCTGGTTGTTTTCCCTGTAGACATGTTGGCAGGAGAAGGCAACAAAAGTGTTTGGAACCTCTTTAATAGACAATAATATACTGGCAAGTCTAATATTCCTACATTGTTGTGTCCCATTAATCCAATTTATAACATTCATAGAGTCCCCCATGAAATTCATCTTTCTACATCCTTTCTTTGCTGCAAATACCAATAGAAGTTTTAGGACCATGAGTTCAGCAAAGTTGTTACTGCCTCCCCTTAAACCTGCCACCAATTTAAAGAAATGTGTTTCGGATAAATAAAGGTAAGCCCCACCCCTACAAATGTTTTCTTGATCCGCACCATCAAAATATCCCCAAGATGTAGATCTGTCCAAATCCACCGCCAATACTTCCCTATGTCTAGTACCATAGATGTGTTGTGGAAAAGCATTCAGGATACCACAGGAGAGGCTTGTTGTAATAGTTGGTGTGCATGCTTTATCATAAAAAATGAGGTTGTTCCTTGCAAGCTAGACACCCCAAATCGCCAACAGTGGCAAAGCCACCACCAACTCCTGTTCATCCCTTAATATCCAATGTTCCCAAGCTTGTAGTATAGTTTGTCCCTCCCAGATACAAGGTACCCCCAGAATCTTTGAGCATTCATACCAAACAAATTTGATATAGCTACAATGAATAAAAATATGTAGCACTGTCTCAACCTCTTCCTTGCATAACATACACCAACCAGGCCCTTGTAGACATATTTTCTGAAGATTGTCCCAAGTTGGGACTTTGTTCTCCAGTACACACCACATGAATAGCCTAGTTTTTGGTAGGGAATTTATTTTCCACAATTTCTTCCACCACCACACCAAATCCCTTTGAATAACATCAACACTAAGTTTTAAATATCCAGCTTTGGGATTGTAGCATCCATGGGGATCAATGTCCCAGACAAGTTCATCCTCCCTAACCCTTAACTGTAAGAGTTCCTTGTACAACTCTCCAATATAACAAGATAGTCCCCCTTCATCAATGTCTGTTAACCCAAAGGATGCAGCCGGTCTCCAAGACTGTAACCATAAATTCTTCGGAAATGGGGGTGCAAGCTGATAAAGGTAGATACCCAAAGGTTGTAGTCAGTATCCAAGACTGGAACAATAAATTATCCTGAAATAGGGGTGCAATATAATAAAGGTAGATAATCTCTTGATGTCTAAGAGCCTCCACCGTATTCCCAGGAAGTAAGTGTTGAAGTGTACTACCAACCCATGGGTCCTCACCAACCCTCAATTTCTTGCCATCCCCCACTTTCCAAGCAAGCTTGTTCCCCACTACACCAAAGGATTGTACCACTGCTTTCCAGACCACTGATCCCCCAACATGTTCTTTCATGGGGTTCCTAATCCATCCTTCAACAGAATCTGGAGCAATGTACTTCTAGATCATGACATGTGTTCAAATAATGTCATATTTAATTGACCTCCATCCTCCCTTGGCTGCAAGATATTTTACGAACAAGAAGATATTATTAAGACCCCATCCTCCCAAGCCTTTAGGTACCGCAAGGTTTTCCCATATCACCCAAGGAGTCACCTGAGAGTCCTTCTTGCCACTCCACAAAAACCTGAAACATATTTTTCTTTCCGCTTCCATAATGCATTTAGGGATCCAAGTAAGTGACATCCAGTAAATTGGTATAGATTCCAATACTGATTTTACCAAAACCAATCTGCCTGCTCTAGACAACCATTTATGACTCCACTATTTCATACGTCTCCAGTTTTTCAATCAGCCAATGCCAATCCTGTAAGTGATAATCATTAGGTTTGAGACAAAATCCTAAATATTTCATACCCTCATCAATTCCTGACGTATTAAAAGGAAAAACCTTGTTTAGTGCACAATTTTCTTTAGTTGACAAAAGATGGGAAGTAAGGGTAGATTTCCTCTCATTTATCTCCGTCCTAGTGGATGTGGATAATAGTTCCAGTATATCACGAAGAGTATTTGTGTCTCTCACCGACCCAAAGAAAAATATGAGGATGTCATCTACAAAAAGAAGGTGTGTTATCTAAAGAACATGAGAGATATGAATTCCCTTCAACAAACCATGTGTTTTAGCATCCCTTCAAGGGCCTGCTTAAGCCTTCCACCACCAACACAAAGAGCAAGGGTGAAATTGGGAAACCTTGACGCAGATGTCTTTTGGCATGGAAGAAAGGTGAGGTCACCCCATTGATTAGAACAAAGAAAGAGACTGCCGTGATACAACTCATGATCCATCTCATAAATCCAAGATGAGTCAGCAACATATAGATGTATAACCAACTAACCTTATCATAGGGTTTAGACAGATCAATTTTGAGGATAGCCCCTTTGATATTTTTGGTCTTTATGCTGTGCAACCCTTCCCATGCCACACCAATGGCTTCATGAATCTGTTGCCCCTCCAAAAACCCAAATTGCTCTTCAGTAATATGTTTATAAAGAATGTCCTTGAATCTGCATGCAATCACCTTTAAAACCACCATGTAGACACAATTGCATAGAGAGATGGGTCTAAAATCATTCAAAGAGGTGGGATTGTCAACTTTGGGAATTAAAGATATAAATGTGGAGTTGAAACTAGCAGGGAGTCTCCCGAGAGTCCGGTATCTTCCACAACTTTCAAAGGATCTCCGCCCAACAAATCATAGAGACCCAGAAAGAATTCAATGGTCCACCAATATGGACGAAGACTTTTATCCTTCTGAAAACTGTGGAGATCAGTCTTTAGTTCCTCCTCGGAGACTACCTCCATAAATGACAAATTATCATCCTCCTCCACAAAATAGGGAAACAATTGGGCGACCTTCATGATTTCAGCTATAGTGGCTTGGGGCGAGGCTTTGAAAAGACTCTTAAAGTGAGATTCCCCAATCCTGGTCCTTCCCTCGAAAGTATTTTGTGCATTTCCTTGTTCATCCATCAAACTCTAGATGGTGTTTGAGGCCTTCTTCCCTCTAGCATACACATGAAAAAATTTTGTATTATCATCTCCACATTCCAATCAAATAGATTTGCTCTTCAGTCTCTAGGTTTCCTCCCTTTCCAACAACAAAGTGTTCCTTATACCTTCAAGCCAAATAAGTTTCTCCTTGGTCTCCTGATTCAACATCCCACCACCACCCCCCTCCATAACCCTAGTAATCTCTTCGTCCAGCAGTTTCAGTTCTTTGTCCTCTCGTAATATTTTCCCCACAGACCACTCTTTGATAGCTCCCTTCAGTATTTTAATATTAGTAGCAAATTGAAATGCTGATGATAGCATACTTCTAGGATTGTAAGGGATCCAGCTTCCCGAAATTAGTAATAAAAAATACTCATCATTTAGCCAAGTCTTGTTAAACTTCAACTGACTGGGTGGTTGTGTGGGTCCTATCTTGAGTTCCAGAAAGATAGGTAGATGATCAAAGAGATCCCCACTACCAACCCACTTCCTGATAAAATGTATCCTATCCAAAACGTGTTCAGCCACCAGAAAATGGTCCAACTTCTTAGAAACATGACCCTCGCCGCACCTATTATGTCTCCAAGCAGGTTTGAGCTTGATTGGCTCAATATCTAGCCAGTTCCTATCAATAAGTTTCCGAGTGAAATAGTCTGTCAACAAATCAACCCGAGTGTGCGGTCTCCAAACCTTCGCCTGCACCAAAGTAAAATTCAAATCCCCCCTAGGATAATCGACTCACCCCTGAGGAGAGGATTGTTGAATAGGGCTTCCCAGAAAGGAATCCTATTTAGATAAGGACCATAAATGTTGTAAACAGTAAAACAAATATGCAAGTCTAACGCCAAAAAATTCAGACCTAACATTGAATCCATACCCCACATATTTAGGGCTTTGATAGTTCTCTCATTCCAACCGATTTCCAGTCCCCCAGAGCATCCTCTAACATTCAAGGCCATAAAGAACCATCCAGGAAACCAATTCTCCAGTCTTGATTGCACCACCTCTCCAACACCTAAATTTTTTTGTAACAACAGAATGTCAGGGTGTTCCAAACCAACCACCCTTTTCAGTGTTGATCTTTTATGGGGACCAACCAGACCCCAACAGTTGAAGGACATATGTTTCATCTATGACCCTTCTTCTGGGAACGCACTGCTCTAAGCGCCCTCTCAATGCATTGTTGTTTCCCTCCAAAAGGTCCTTCTTGAATTTTTCTCGGGCCTTGGAAATAAAGGATGTCCTACCTCTCCCCTTAGGACTGGGAGTGATATTCAGTCCTAAACCCCTAGTAGATCCCTTTGAATAAGACTTGAGGAAATACCCTGAGTCCGATGAGTTAGGAGGGGATGAAGGAGACACCAGAGACACATCAGTGCTAGTGGGGGAGACAAGAAATTTGGGGAAGGGAGAAGGCACCAAAGAGGAAACAGTGGGAGACGGGGGGGGAATGAAGGAGTGAGGGAAGGTAACATGATAGTCTCTCTAGGGGGGATAACAGAGATAACATATAGAGGGATCTCTTCTACTGGAGCAAGGGGAAATATTTTGAAACCACACAATACCTAGAAGAGATGTTCAGGTTTTTTAATCCCTCCACCCAATCTAAACCAGTCACAGTAACATTATTAGAAAACACATTTAAATAAGGGTTCAAAGAGAAAGCAAGAGTACCCGTGAAGGAGAGGCCCTGAGAGAGCATGTTTTCTGGCTGTCTGCACACTTCCACCACCTGAAGAGATCCATCATTCTCCACAACAATGCTACTATCTGCCTACACCACCTGAGGAATAGGATCTGCAATTTGCACTAGTTGAGTAGGAGAGGATCCCACCAAACCATCTGTCTCACCCCCTTTACGTGTTCCTGACAAGTGTCGGCTCCCATTTAAAGTGCGAACTGCCAGATTGCACTCGGAGGCTGGGTGTCCATAATCATGGCATCGACAGCAACAGAATGGAACATTCTCATAATCTAGTGATTGTTTAATAACATATGGCCCCCATCGGAGATTTAGGTCAGTCCCTAGGCCCTCCCACACATTCAAGATGACCAAGATATGGGAAACCTTCTGTTGCATCATTTCCCTGAGTGATAGATCAACTTCTAGAAAAGACCCCAATAAGTTCCCAATGTTCCTAAAGTGTTCCTTCATCCAATAGTGCAGTGGCAAACTAGGCAGTCTCACCCAAAGAGGCATGACATCAACCCGCTCCCTGTTAGCATCAAAAAGAGGATGCCAAGGTTTGAGGAGCAACGGAGTGTGATCTAGTGTCTAGTTACAGGATAGTAGCCATTGTGTATGTTCGGCCTCAACAAAATTGAAAGCGATCCATCCTCGAGTTAGGGACACCACCTTCGGGACCATTCCAAGGGTTTTCTTCTAGTTCTCTTCCACCCACAGTGCCATAGTCTTCTGTGAAAATGATCACCCCAAATCCCTTTAACCAGTGTCAAATCAACCATCTGCGAAAGTTGATGCCACCCAATATCTTCACCCAAGGTATAATTGAAATCATCCTTCTTCTTAATCCAATTCTTGTGTGTTTTCTTCCTTCCACCACAAGCACCAAATCTGTCCACTGCCTCAATATGCACACCATTTCCTAACAAAACTTCACCATCGGTACTTGGGCATCCCCTTTGTTCCCAAGATCCTAAAAAACGAGCAATGGATCCATATTCCATTCGTAGAGACCCATCCCCAGGAAAGATGGAATCGTGACCCCCACGAAAAATATCGGCTCCACAACCTACGGTCGTTCCATCCCCCGCCCCTGCAACTGTAAAATCTTCATCCCTAGACCTCAACAACACTGAAGAGGAAACCTTGCCCACCTGCGATGGAAAGCTAAAAGAAACATTTGCCGTAGTCTCAAATCCATCAAAAGGCCCCAGATCTACAGAAAAAATTGGAGACAAAACTAATAAGTCTCCAGGAGAGAACACCTCTGCACAGTTATCTGGTGGATGGACCACCTCCTCCGACCCAACAAACCATGGTGAGGGGGGTGTCTCCATCTCGACAATCCCTCTTCCACCTAGCATCGCCCAGATTTTTCTCATCACGTAACTGATCATAGGAGTAATCCAATAGATCCTTGTCCCTCATCTTGACAGGGGTAAAAGAAATTTACCAACAGTAACGTCAAAAAAATTCACCAGCATAAAACCCACAAGCCACAAAAAAACCCCGATGCAAATGAGTCCGGTTAAAGGAAACTGCATCCGTTTTGTCCATGATCTCGTCAGCAGCACGGTACAGTCGCCGACCATCCCTAGATGTACAGCCAAGCCCTCACATTCGAAACCCTATCATTAGAGGAAATTTGGGGTCTAAAATGGGCCTTATGAGAAAATGTGCCAAAAATAAGTTCTTGTGAGTTGGAATTCAAGAACCAATAGAATTTCAATAAAATGAGTCAACCATAATGGTCGAATTGACATATTTGTCATAAAAAAAACTACTTTTTTTGTTTGTATTTTCGACATATCTCCCTGTGTCTTTACTCAAATTTCGATCGGGAGAGCTCGTTGGATGTGCAATTTGATTCTCCATCCAACGAGTACCCATACTACATACTTTTGATGGACCCCTCTACCCCAAAAACAAGAAATACCTGAAAGAACGTGATGATGATGTCATCATCATGTTTTTTCAGGTATTTCTTGTTTTTGGGGTAGCGGGGTCCATCAAAAGTACACAATATGGGTACTCGTTGGATGGAGAATCAAATTGCGCATCCAACGAGCTCTCTCGATCAAAATTTGAGTAAACACACAGGGAGAGATGTCGAAAATACGAACACAAAAAGTAGTTTTTTTTCTTTCTTCCTCCAAAATTAATAAATATTATTTTATTATTTTAACTATTATTTTATTATTTTAACTATTATTTTATTATTTTCCTTAGGAGGCCCATTTTAGACCTCAAAATTCCTCTAATGTCACATGTCTCCATGATACCCTGCAACAACTCCAAACTAATTTATAACTTTTACAGTGAATTTTTAACTTTTTCTTGATAATATTGGTTATAATACTGAAACTTAGGTAGGTAGGTTAAAATCACAGGTAAGTTTATTGGTTTATTGGGTAGTTTTAACTTTTCCTTGATAATATTGGTTATAATACCCTAGCTTGTGGGTTGGTTGGTTACTATGCGAAGTTGAACACGGCTAACCCAATGTTTTCCCCTCAAATAAAAATGTAATGAAAGAGGGTCAATCCACTATTAATTGAATCTTGTTGATAGCATGAAGGTTGAGAACACACAATCAACGCCCCATAAAACTTCCTTGCTACCATTTCTTGTGCAAAGGATTGCCAATTGTTGGAGAAATTTTAACACAAATGTTATAATTGAGGATAAACGCTACTTGTTCAAAGGTACAGGAACAAGCCCTTTTACCACGGTTTAAGACTGTTTGAGGCATGCTTGATGGCAAATACATACCTGTACTTTCCATATATGCACAAAACTGCAAGAAGAGAGGTTTTGTTGCTACTACAGGGTAAGTAAACGAGGTCAATGTCTCCCTAACTTCATCAACATATACTAAAAATGGATGGAATGGGGTTTTCATAGAGGGTTTATATGGTTTGGAGACCGATACCTTCAATTTTTGTCGATATTCCATGTGGGCCTTCCAATTGAATCTGAAAACCATTGTGGCATTGAAGATATTTACTAGGTTTAGAGAATTTGAGCAAAAACAATGCAGAAAATGAAGAAGAGGATCCTTCGGGGGAGATCCATAGTTCAAATCATTTAGAGAAGAGGAGGAGAATTCAAGGAACATTGATGAATCGAGGGATTTGGGCATTGGTGAAGAAGAAAATTGTGATTTGAAAGATGAGGAAAATGTGGAATTGAAGCATGATGGTTTGGATAATGAGGGTTTTGGGAATGAAGGATGGGTGGATTCGTATTTGGGGATAAATATTTTCTGTGAGAGCATTAGGCGGATTCCCTTGGACAACCCACTACTTTGTGGTTGATTGTGATGGATGCTGCTCTGCTGGGGATTTTTTTTTGGGGTAGCATTGGTAGCACGAATGCTAGAATGACAAGCATATATGGCTATAGCTTTTTGCTAATGATCATGAGGTATCTTGAATTTGTCATTTTATTTATGTATATGCTTTTTTTTTAATGTGCTTTGAGGCCTACATGCTCTATAAGAATGCTTCTATTCGAATCAAAATGGAAAATTGAAATTAGTTAAGATTTAGTCAATTTTCGTAGTTTGTGTTTGAAAATTTGAGTCATGAAATCTCTTAGTTCATTTAGGTTTTTGCTAGAAAATGTGCACTGAAGGGAAAATTAAAGTTGCAATTCTGAATTTTGTAAAATGGCATGATATTTGTATCAAGAAAAACATATTTGTAAATAGTTAGTACACCAACATGATGACATATAGCTCTAGTGGAAGAGGTGTGTAGCATTTGTATTCGCATATGGGATTTTTTTATTCATATCTACAAATTTATAGATTCAGGGTTAAGATGGGCCTATGTTATTTTATAGTCCAGTTCAGTTGGGGTGATCCTTTAACTCTGTGTACACTTGTAATAGTGCATTGAGTGTAAATGGTGCAACAGGTGCATGGGATATTGAGTATGGACATGAGCCCATATACATCTTAACTTAGGAATGATTAGTCCAAGATTGAGAATGCATATTCCCCTCACCATATTTGCATTCATGTCTTTGAGACCATTGGAATCCAATTATGCTTGAAAGACCAAGTGACAACCTTGAGTGTTTTGTGGTTCAAGGGGGAGAAAAGAGGAGGATCCTTCAATCACCTCCATATTCTTCTTTCTCCTCTCCAGATTATACATAGGGTACGTTGAATCTTCCACAATAAAAAATCCAAATGAAGAAATCATAATAGAGAGAGCAATGAGAGTAATCCATTTTCGTCATCATGTACACTTAAAACATACTCATAAATACATGATATTATTTACTTTAATAGATTCCTAACCTACCAAGAATATCTATTACTAAAATGTCTCATGAATGTCACTTAAGGTCACCATAAAAAATTATTTTCTTACTCATTTTCATTATTCCATCCCTAAATCTATAATTTGAAGAGGAATATTTTAATTGTTTTTCTTATATATGTTTGAGTTTTATTTTTTTTGCATTTCTAAATTTAATTGATAAATATGCCAAACCCGCCAAAACCTAGAGAAATATTGAGCATTCCAAGAAGTGACCATTGAAGTAGTGCCAAAACGGTTCAACATATTTTGATGCGCCCCTTTCCCGCTCGTCTGTTCCTTGCTTCCGCTCATTGAGGTAGTTGTCATGTTGATCATTGATTTGGGGTTTGAGCATTGCAAATGATCACTGTAAAATATGATCAAAATGAGATGAATTTGGAACACAGATGAGTTTCAAGGGCATACATGAAAACTCGTATTGGTGGGG
Source organism: Pseudotsuga menziesii (assembly GCA_001517045.1). Taxonomy (NCBI): domain Eukaryota; kingdom Viridiplantae; phylum Streptophyta; class Pinopsida; order Pinales; family Pinaceae; genus Pseudotsuga; species Pseudotsuga menziesii. Next base: position 214,653 of record LPNX010611249.1, on the reverse strand, counting down.
AAGGATCTTGTATTTTTCCATGGAAGAGGCATCTTCTCCAACTTTTCCAATCACTGAGGATTTGCGCACAAGATAAACCCCATTTGTATCCTGTAAAACCTCATTTTGGGTCCACCTAGGATGATGTCATCCAGATAATTTTGTAGTCGCCATTAAAGGTTGGGATTCCCAAAGCCTTGGAGGGAAAAAAATATGGGAAGGAGTTATCCATCGCTACACTAGTGTGTGCGGTCGTCCAACATCTCCTAATACATAGAAACCGTATAATGTATATGTCCACACTGCAATCTATATTCCTTCTTCGATTTCGAGTGGATCCCAATTGGCCATCGTTGGGATTGGAAGGGATATTTCCTCATCAAATTTCTCTGAGTGGGTTAGGTACAATATTGGGGAATTATATAGGATCACTTCGCAAGAAATATCGCAGGGGAATATTACAGTCTTTGTCTCTAAATCTTCATATCCAGGACAACTATCAAGGTAAGCAGCACATAATTCATCTTTAGTTCTTGAATTTAGTTGCTGGGAATATTTTAGTTCTGTGAGTTTTTAGTTGTTCGATTGCATTCTAAAATTCACATCTCATTCAAGTTAATGGCTCCATTTCGACACTTCTAATTCCATGTTTAGGAATCCATTTGAGTTATCCATTCCAAAACTATAATAATTACAGAACTAGAGTATCCTTCACAGTAATGCCCTAAAATCCTTAAATTTTCCTTCTTGAACAAAAATGGATAGATCTAGATTCCAATATCTAGTTCTACATGTACCCTCAAATCTTAACAGGAAACGACAATCACATTTGAGACTCAGACGACTCATAATTAATTTTGGTAATTTGGCTCAAGATACAATAAATTATTTTTCAATCCTAAAATCAACTATGCATGATTTGTATTCTCTCGTTGTCATTTTGCATTCAATAGGAACATCCTAGACAATGCAAATTCTCCTTTTGTAGATCAATGCAATAGATTTTTCTTGGCCAAACTGGTTCTTTGCTAGTGCTTAGTCTTTAATATCCAGAATTCTTGGTTTCTATAACTACTTGGTGGCAATACTAGGACAAGTTACTGTAAAATGGGGTGCAATTACCTTTTTTTTCTCTCCAGAAGCAGCTCATACAGTAGTGTATCAGCTCAGTAATGCATAATTTGGAGGTTCATTTTTGTCTGTCTTCCCTTCGAATGTCTCTCTTGTAATGGACCATAAGAGATCTGTATTTCCAACTAGATTTCAAAGCAGTGCTTAAATGGCCTTGGCAGCATAGCAAGGGATTGGCTGTCATTCAGTGTGATCTGATGATCTCGATCGAATTACATTAGCTTGCTCATGCATGCTCATAGGAAGATATCATGTGCATTGTAGGCATGGAAAATCTGATGATTATGTTTTTATGTTTGGTCTTTATCCAAAGGTTACTGAAGACCAACTAAGGCAAAGCTTAGGATATGCCATAGTCCATAAATTTATGGATGTTTTCATCATTCGACTTCCTGCTGATATGCAGCCTGCAAATTCTAGCTTTGAGTGTTTGATGTTAGCTGGAATATTTCACCTCCTGCAGACAGCAAGGTGTTCCACTAGTATGAATGGTTCAGATCTAGAACAAATAGAGGACAGAGATTGAAGACTCTCCCTAGATGCCATAGATACCTGGAATGTAATGCTTCGATCATTACCCTGTGTACCTGCAATAAGCTTCAACACACAAACATATCAAAACCACCATAATATAATCTATTGATCTATGTTAGTGACTAAGGAATCTAACAACATACATGTGAAATCAAACAACAAAAATATATGTGGGACGAAAATCAACTTGCATTAATATAGAAATATGAAGAAGTTTACAACCAAGCCTTAGTGTTGACATGCATCTCCACGAAACCAAGCATTCTCATCCCCAAAATCTCTGACTCTAACTCTCTATGCTCTCCCAAATGGTCTTAGACCAAGTAATCAATCCAAAAGCATAACAATACCTTAAGAGTTCTCCCCTCAACCATGGCTATGAGCTCATATTTATAAGGATTAATGGATAGGGTAGGTTGAGAGATTAGTGGGTGAGGTGGCCTCTAAGATCATAGGATGAGGGATCTCGAGCTCAACTGACCCACAACATTAGGGATAAGGGAGGACACGAGGCTTATCATCTAGAAGCCTCGAGAAACTTCTCTTTTTCCCTTTTTACCCAGGGTACCGCGTTTCTCCTTCAATGATAGAGCGGTTCTAGTAAGAAACACTTACAGACAAAGGGCCATAAGCGGTGGTACCACTTGTGGGAAAGAGGGGATAGGCGGTGCGAACAAGGTACCGCTCCTGGACAACAGACGAAGTGCGGTGCTATGAATTTCCATGAAAGATTGATAATAACCATGAGTTTCCACACCAAGATCTGGGATTCACGGCAAGTAGGTATGTCAAAGTTCTTATCACATGATGGTGACAGGATTTTGGTATAACAGGATGCCCCCCAAAGCATGAGTCTTAGAGGGATACGATAAACGAGAGCTTTGAGAGAACAAGTCGTTGCCATGAGATGAAAATATTGGCTCGATCGGAGAATGTTGTCAAGTAGGCATCTATAGTACATCAGTATGTTGACTCATAGACACAAGTAACCAAACTCATGGCTGCAGACTAATAGAAGGCAGATCCATGAGAGGAATAAACAAACATGGCTACTAGAATACAATGCAGATCCATGTGATAGAGGACTCAAACTTGGACATAGCTACCAGACATACAATCTAGATCTATGTCATACAGATGCAAATTTGAGCATAGCCATGACCATACAAATCTGGATCCATGCTAGATATACAAAACTCCATTGCAACCTGGGAAAAAGCAATGAGCACTTTAAATAAGTACCCAGGGTCTTCGTCTCGTCTTCCACAAAGTACAATTCTATCTATGTGATTACAATTATCTGAAGTCAAACATGGTAGAAACCACTTGATTACCGGCCAATGATGTGAACCGTTAACAAGTGCAAGGGAGATCACCATTAATGTCAATGATTCCCAAGGTACTCTAGTACAATCTACTGAGTGTGAATATATGTCCTGACGTCGAACACCCAGTCGATTCTATCGATCAAAGGTCAATGATGTGAACCTATGTCAAGAGCGAGAGAATATGTCATTAAGACATACAGATCTCAAGGTACTAAATATTGTTTCTAAGACTATTTCCCGGATGGTGAGCTAATGTCGACGGGAAAAAGTTTCGTCAAAGGAGGGCCATGATGAGTCCCACATCGACGATACGAAACTCGAAACATAGTTTTGGAATGATGTGAATGTAGTAACCATATGACTGACTCAAAGATACTGACACAAAGATTGTGTATACTGGAGAGGTAAAACTTCTTCAAATCCCCTTTGAACATTGGGCAGCACGACAAAAAGACTTGGCAGCATGACTAAATGGGACAGACACACAATGCGATAGTGGACAATGCATTCTTTTGAAAGACTCAAAGGAGTGAAATGACTCATGAAAGTGGATCGTCATGGAGATCAGCTGAATACCCAATTGACTGACATGATGTGCAGACAAGTGCCATGTTCAAAGGTAACGACAAACAACTGCCATTATTTGCAAAATGATTCTCTTCCCATTTCTCCCATCATGATTGATGAGTGCCTCTTTTCAGTTTTACGAGTTCAAAGAGGGTAACAAACACTCGATATATCTTGTCGGAAGACAAGTCCAGACTCATATACTTTATGAACCTGAGAGAGTAGGGGTTCGTTCCCAAAACGAGCCTCTCAATGTTTAATTTAACGAGTCCAATAAGAGAAAACTCGGTATCGTTCATGTTTAGAGAGTCTGAACGAATATGGAAGAAGACTCCACAAGGGTCCTTTTTCGTATGATTTAGTGCCTTAGGCCCAAAAAAGTATAAAATCATACCTTAGGGAACTCTTCCAATCATGATTGGTTGGAGTGTTCCTTTTTCATAAATAGTCCTATCCGAATTGAAAAAGAGATAACCTACCATTGGATGGACGACTCTTCAAATACTTTAACGAGCGTGAAGAAGACAAGATTGCTCGACGATCTTTTTGTACTTAGGGAGCCTGAAAAGAGTTTAAAGAGAACTCCATGAGGTTTCTTTACACAATGTCATTTTTTATGAGCTTGGAAAGAATCGGAAACGGACTCGACGAATTTTTCATTTTTAAGGAGCCTGAAAAAGAGGTGAAAAGAGGACTCCATGACGCTTCTTTACACAATGTTGATTTTTATGATCCTGGAAAGAAACTTGAAATGGACTCGGACCTTTGATACTATATTTTAATGAGTGTGACAAAGTGTCGTAATAAGTGCTCATCGACCTTTTTCGTTTTATGAAAGTGCAAAAAATCCATAAACAAACTTTCCAAAGCTTCTTACTATAGTTCTCTTATCCTGCAATAGACTCAAAAACAAGTGTTGATTGCATTCATAACTAGCATTAAGGGATTATGACAGATAAAATTTGACTAAAATATGATTTTATATCAAAAATATAGTATGTCAGACCCAAAAATGCCTATATAAGTCGTGTAAATAGTAAAAAATAAAATCATTTCACTATTTACCTATAACAGAGAGCACTTGGAGCATTTTCTTAGCCAGATCTTCCGCAGCTAATACCGGGAATTTCCACCGTCTATTTTCAGTATCATCAGTTGCAGGTAACAACTAAGACACTTCTCCTTCATTTCATAGCATTTATTTTGAGATTTGGTGGGGTTTTGGGCTCATATGGCAAGCCCTAAGACCTTAAAGAGGGCATCGCGGCTACCCCTTACGGGATACATGGTACCACCCAAGAACCACGCAAATAACACAGTGCACAAACTGTGCCACCGCCTGTCTCCAATGGTGCACAGGCGGTGCCGGCCATGGAGAACTTAAACTGATAGTATAAGCAAAATAAATTCATTCCTTTGATTTTTAATGATTTAAGGATGATTCTAATGCATATCATTATTGTTTTTGGCAGGTCTAGGTTGCTCAAAACATGGTGATATGGAAAGAAAGAATGCATGACAATGAGGATGCTGCTGCTGAAAGAAATGTGGGTTGTATTGCCGCATTACGGGACTGTGGGCTCTTGAAGTTCTTCTAGACCCCAAACATGGTGTCACATGAGTGGTTACTGAAACACATACTGTAGATGTGAAATCCAGAGCAGCAGTATTTCAAGGTGGGGGTCCATATCCTTACGGTGGAAGTAGAGGACATCTACTTCTTGACAGGTCTCTTGAGACGGGTTGCCCCCATCTCACTGACATAGAATCGTGGAGGGGATATTACCACTCAAGAGCTTATAGATCGTCACTGTGCACCAAGGACAGGTACATCGGGGAAGAAGATCCCCATCAAAGCAGTGACATATAGGTCCCTACGGACCATCATATTTACCATGAAGAGGGTGGCCAGGAGTCAAGGTGTGCACTAGGATTCTAGGTCACACATGTTGTACGCCATAGAGGCCATGGAACCCATGGTGTTCAACTGGGATGAAGCCATGCTTCCAATCTTCAAGGATCAGCTGACTAAGTGTCGGCAGGGAGAGCTAAAGCAGTTTTTCTTTGGTTCCATTTTAGCTTGCTTCTTCTTTAAGCGGGTTCCACAGATGAGACCTCGGGTGGTCTTCCGGAGTCTGAGAGCACGAGACCCCCGTATGTTGAGGTGGGTCCAGGTCATGGCTCGCATAGGAGCAGGTAGGGGAAGGGTGAAGTTCGATGATCCATTCTTCAGATTGTTATGAGATCAGATCCTCATGGTTGAGGATTATGCTTATGCAGGCACGGACTTCACTGGAGATATTGACCTATCACTCCCACCTGGAAGACAGTGGGGTGACATCGGTGAGAAGCAAGAAACCCTAAAATGGATGAAAATGTTTTAATGTTTTTTAATGTTTTATATTTTTTATGTTAAGTGACGAGACCTGTATATTCTCATGCAGATGTGGGAGCAGCGTGACCTGGAGGAGCATCTCCATTGGATAGGCGAGCTGGAGCCCGCTTTGTACCACGAGGTGATGACATCATCGAGGAGCTAGAGGAAAACCTGGAGAGGTTGACCTTGGATATCCCAGATGTTGACATAGATGACCTCCCGATGAGATATCAGAGATCCATAGCGGGAGTACCGGGTCGATTCAGTAGGCTGCTATGTAGAGTAGCTCGAGCAGTGATGTGCTATCATGAGCACCACTAGTGTATGAGATATGTACTAAAAGCTTACAGCTTCAGGATTTTGCATGATGATTTTGCCTGAAAGCCTATGTGCTTCAGATGAGGCCTCGGGACCTATTTTTGTAAACTTTTTCGTATATATATATATATATATATATATATATATATACATACTTTTACATGGTGTTTATATGTTTCAAATGGAAGATGCATTTTCTATGAGTTTTATGTGTCTTTGAATGTTTATTTACAATGTACCATGTTTGATTTGATGTCATTAATGGGAAATATTTCAATCTAGGATGTAATTAGCTAATGAGTCAGCCACTACATTATGTTCCCTAGGGAAATGCCTATAGGTGATGGTTTCAAATGATTTTTCTAGCAAATGTACTCTCCGGAAGAGGCGAAGGAGCACTGGGTTCCTAATGGTGTAGACATGGTTTAAATGGAAAACCACGAGCTCTGAGTCCATCAAGACTAATAGATCATGAACATCCTGGGAGGTAGCTTCAGTCAGAAGACCGATGACTGCTTTATACTCGACGATGTTATTAGTAGCGGGACCTATACAAACCGCTCCTGAACTGACCAAATCTTCAGCTGGGGAATAGAGGACCCAAGCAGCCGAGGCGAGATTCAAGGTGTGGTGGCAAGCACCATCAGCGAAGCCATAGAAATCCATCTGCATGACCAAAACATGGTATAGATAGATGTGGACACTAAACTCAAAACCATCTTGAAAATACTAAAAACACATTGAAAGTCAATCAATATACATATATACAAGATAATGTCTGAGAAAACCTAGGCATAGTACCTTTTCAGGTACAACCCATTGCGAGGTTTCCCCAAAGGGATTCCATCATAATCAACGAGCTCGTAAGCTCCTTTCTATAACACCTTAGAAATAACGAAAGGTCTGTACCACATGGACTCGAACTTACCCTTCCCTAATTTGTCATATCTCTGGTCATAAGTCAATACTAGGACACCCTCATTAAATACACGAGGTTGGACGGATTTATCATACTACACCTTAATGCGTTTCTTATGTGCCTCATTAGCCAAGGTAGCATCTCTCTGAGTCTCGTCAAGGTTACTCAAGTACAAAAATATTTCTTCCTCTGCGGAAGTGTCTGGGAGAAGTTCGATGGCAAGTTGTAAAGATGGAATCTGACATTGGAACGGCAAGACAAATTTGAGTCCATAGACAAGCTGAAATGGCATGAAACTAGTAGTTGTTTTCACAAAAATCTGATAAGCCCAAAGGGCGGAGAAAATAACATGGTTCCAGTTGGATTTATGATCTCCAACCATCCGATGAAGGATAGTTTTCAAAACTTTGTTAATGGCCTCTACCTGACCATTAGCTTGTGGATAATACGGTGTAGAGTTTTCATGGTGAAAACCTAGCTTGGCACTCAGTTCCTCCATCATTTGATTATGGAAATGAGATCCGTGATCAGTGACAATGGACTGCATAACTCCAAATCTAGCTATGATATGATTGAACAAGAAGAGAGCAGCAGTCTTACCATCTTCTGCATATGTAGGCATGGCCTCAGCCCATTTTGTGAAATAATCAATGGCTACGATGATGTAACCATGCCCCTCGGCTGGGGTAGGATTACAATGCATGAAGTTAATCCCCCATTTGGTGAATGGGCCAACGACAATGACGGGGTGTAGCGGAGCAGGATGGGTGCACTTTTTAGGATAAAAATGTTGACAAGGTGGGCATTTCTTAACAACCTCATGACAGTCTTTGAAGAAAGAAGGATAGAAATAGCCAACACAAAGGATTTTATAGGCTGTAGCCATCCCAGATAAATGACCCCCGCATGCTCCAGAGTGACAATCATTCAACACATGTTCAGCATCCTCATGGGTGAGACATCACTGGAGAATAGAGTCAATCCCACGTCTATACAAGGTATCATTGAGGATAAGATAGTATTTCGCGTGGTGACGGATACGTCAGTGATCATCATGAGATAAATGCGACTGAAATCATTATTTTTGGAGATAAATCAGTGAATATCCATACCAAGGATCAATAGTGCTAATCAGGAATAGGAATTCATCTGAAAATGAATCACTGGGCTCAAATTCCGCTGTAGCACAGGGAAGATCACACATAAGCTTTGCAAAGACCAAGGATTTCTTTGATGTGGCCTTGGTAAAATCCAAATCAAACTCCTGAAGGATAATGATCCAATGGGAGTACCTACCCCCGAGCACCTGATGAGTCAGAATGTAATACATCGGGTTCTGGTCTGCCAATACAGTGGTAGTGCGGAGCAGAATGTAGTGACGAAACTTTTGTACAGCAATGACCGTAGCCAATGCTAACTTCTCCACATGTGAATAACGGGTTTCAGAATCCATAGGATTCTTACTGGCGTAATAAATCACGTGCTCCTGACCGTGGAGATTGTCCTGCACTAAAACCATAGCGATGGTAGTAGCGGAAACAAAAACATACAAGAAAAATTCCTTTGAATAATCCAGGGGGTATATCATGGGTGAATGAGTCAGAGCGTGCTTAATATTATCAAAGGTGCATTGGGCTTGGTCATCCCAGAAGAATGGAGTGTTCTTCTTGAGGAGATGCATATAATCGTGTGTTTTCTCTACGAAATTGCACACGAAACGACAGAGAAAGTTTGCCTTCCCCTGCAAACTTTTGAGTTCAAGGAGATTAGTTGGGGATGGTAGATCGAAAATAGTGGCAATGTTCAAAGGGTCAATTTGGATGCCATCTTTGGATACCACAAAGCCTAGCAGATGTCCTGTCTCAATGCAAAAAACACATTTATGCGAATTGAGCCGTATATTATAATGACGGCATCTCAGGAAAATGTCTCTAGGATGACCAAGGTGGTCCTCCCGTCACTGTGAATGAGCAGGGAGGTCGTCAAGGTACGGTTCAACAATATGTTTAATATCATGAAACGCATAGGACATCGCATGCTGGAACATGGCTCCAACATTTTTCAAACCAAAAGGTAACTTCTTATATGCAAAGTTTCCCCATGGGAAAATGAATGTCGTCTTATACTGATCAGAGGGTAATATCTCAATCTGATTATAGCTAGAGAAGCCATCCATGAATGAAAAGATGACACTTCCAGCATAGTTGTCGATAATCTGATCGATGTGCGGGGTAGGAAATTTGTCCTTGGGACAAGCTTTATTTAAATCCCTAAAGTCGATGCAGACTCTAATGGTGCCCTGCTTTTTTATTGACAGGGACAACGTTCGATACCCATTCCGTCAGGGGTACAGGTTAAATAAACCCAGCTTTGAGAAGATTCTTAATTTCAGCTTTAATAGTTGCGGCCTTCCGAGGATGGACCTGCCTAAGTTTCTTCCTGACAGGTTTGGCTGTGGGATAGGTTTTAATCTCATAGACCACAATGGATGGGTCAATCCCCGACATCTCTTCATAGGACCAGGCAAAAATATCATGGAATTCCTTAAAAAGTTCCTTGTATGCTTTAGATTCATCTACTGTGTAGTTCTTCCCAACATGAACATGCTCGATAACATCAAGCTTGGATGATATTTCAATCAGGTTCATCTGAGTAATGTTGCAAAGGTTTCCTTCAGAATCTATATCTTGCAACAATATAAGACTTTGGGGAACATTGACAACATCGGTAGGAAACAAGGATGCAAAATCATGGCTAACAGAACTGGTGTTGGGGAGGAACATGGATCTATGATGGTGATCCTTCCAAATGGGTTCATCCGTATTCATGATCTTCATAATGGACTCATCGGAAGGAAAAGTCTCAGAGAGATAATCTAGAATAGGAAGAGAAGGTTCTAACCAGTACGGTAAATGGTAAGGATCCGAAGCCACTAGATGAAGGTCATCAGTGTGATCATCGGAAAAGGTTTGAATGGTGTCATACATAGCTTTGTGTGGATTCAACAAGGTCGACTCAACAACATTTTTTCCCTTAGGCTCATAATCAAATGAGGCAATCATATGGACTGTCGCGGTATCTGTGCTAGGAGGAGTGGATGGAAAAATCCCCATAAGGGATGAATCCTTCAACATGCCTACCCCAATCGACTGGTAAGGAGGAGGGGACTAGCCTAAAATGGGGATGTTATTAGCCATGGAGGTAGTAACATCCAGTGTACAGAAATCAATCTGATCAATAGTAATAATTCTCCCTAGATGCGGGAATTGGATTGTTCAGAATACTATTGAGGGAACAACAGTCATGGCATATAACCAATTCCTTCCTAGAAGGAGGTTGTAATCTAAACGGGCATCTACCATTTCTACTTGGATGGAAGCATTTTTACTCCCCAGATCGACCGCCAGGGATGATATGAGACCATGGGGTTAGAAACCTCATCTGTCAAAGGATTTAAGGGTCGTAGGTGATGTGACAAGCTCGGGAGAGCCGAGAGCCTTCCAACAAGTTAGAGACAACACTGAGGTCGAAACTCCTTCATCTAGTACCGTTTGAAAGAATTTCTTTCCCACTACTTTCGTAATGATCTGAAAAGCAAGTTTATGCAGTAATATAGGCTTTTACTTCTCAACATTGAAATGAATCAAGTTAGTGTTATCCGGGTCTAAAGCTCCTAATGCTGCCAACAAGTTCTTGCGTTGTGTAGGCCAACTTTGGAGTAGCTCTAAGGTAGACATCACACAAGGTGCCTGAGCGAGATCTTCAATCACATTATAAAATTGAGTAGCTCAGGCATTTGGATTAAAGACAGCCTTCCGACGAGTACTCTTAGGTGGGCACAAAATCATGTTGAGAGTAGGCTTCTCGATAGATAAGGGGACAATAGACGAGGATTCAGGAGAACTAGTAGAGGGAACTTTCCCTGAAGAAAATTGATCTTCTTTCTTATCTGTGGGTTTGTCATAATTCTGACTTTGAGTTTGCAGATTGATGGTATCTGAGGACATCATACGAATTTCCTCTGATGAACTAGAGTTACCCTGATTAGACATGTGGTCTATTAGTTGTTGTTGAGAGGGAAAAGGATCCGTAAGTACTATAGGTGCGGGAATGGATTTTAGAAACTGGGATATTTCGTCCCGATGAGGACACTCCTTTGAAAAATGGTCCCCACCGCATAGCAGACAGGGATATTTTTCCTTCCTTTTCCCTTTGTCATTATCACTGTTGGTTGGTCGTGGAGTCTCCTGTTGGTTTCTAGGTTTTTTATTTCTATTTGTACCTTTCTTCTTGTTATTACCTGAGGTTTGAGTACTTTGAATAGAATTGACCTCGGCGAAAAACTTAGGAGTTGAAGGAGTAGGGGTAGCAATTTGGGTTTGCTTGGCAGGTTTCACTGCGAATGGGGACTGGATTGAACCAACAATCCCATAAACAGGTACTTCTACTGGTGGCTTGGCAGGATCAGTGTTGGGGCAAGGAGCTTGAGGAATCAGTTCATAAAGAGTTCTAGACTGGGAATAAACCAAGTCTAGGTACTGAGCCTGAATAATATCCTGCTCTTCGGTAACAACGCCACCCATAGCCACATCTTGGGCGATAGGAGGCAACAAGGATTTAGTGAACCAATTAGCTAGTAACTGATCCGGAATGGGGGCCTTAATAAGCCTTCTCTGCCTTCTCCACTCATGAATATGATAAAAAATGTGGGTGGAGGTGTTTTGTCGTAGAGAGGTTAAAATACCAGTGCCCGTTTCATAATGAATAGGGAGATGAAAGTGTGTAAGAAACACGAATGTCAATGAGCCAAAATCCACAAACGAATGTTGTTGGAGTTCAATGTACCACTTCGCGGTCGTACTGGTCAAAGTTCACTGAAAGAGTCGTAATCGAATGGAGTCATCCATGAGGGAGTTGGAAGAACACCACAAATGGAATGTCATAACATGGTTCTTCGGATCATCTCCCTGCTTCCCATTGAATTTCGGGATATCCGATGGTAACTTTACCGGAATAGGAGGCCACGAGGGATTGTGTCGAATGGGGTCATTAATCAACTTGGACAAATCGGGCAAGTCCAAAGTTGCTAGGAAAGGTAACTGTCAGTTGGGTTGCACATACTGGTAATATTGATATGGCATATAATTACCAGTAGGATGATAAGTTGACTGAAAAATAGGTTGCTGTGAGGAAGAACTACTAGAAAATATTCCCGTAGGGGGTTGATTTCTAGGATCAGGACCACTAGGACCACTAGATCCTCCAGGAGGAGGAACACCAGGGCCATCGGGACCATCAGGACCACCGGAGCCACTAGGACCACCAGGACCACCAAGAGGCGGACCACCAGACCCTCCAGAGCCACCAGGAGGTAAACCTCTAGAGCCTCTAGGACCACTAGGCGGAGGGTCACCAGACCCTCCAGGGCCATAAGGAGGAAAGCCACCAGGCCACCCAGGACCACTAGGACCACTAGGACCATAAGGAGGAAAGTTTCCAGATCCTCTGGGACCATTAGGTCCCCCAGGGGGAGGACCTCCGTAAGGCGGTCCTCCGGTACCTCCCGCAGTATGTATAGGTATCCCTCCCTCCCATAGATGGCATGTAAGACCAGTTGGGTTGCCCCCACGGCGTAAAAGCATTACTAGGGTATGGAATTCCAGCATAAGGCATTCCTATTGGATTGGGTGGATGATTACCTATAGGTATTTGATAAGCATAACCTCCAGAAGATTGAACGGTTACAGGTTGGGCCCCCAAGGGTTGACCTGAACTAGATGGGGGATTAACCACATTAGTATGGGTGGGAGGGACATAAACTGTAGATGGTTCTATGTTAGGGGTTTTCCCTTGACTAGGTACAATTATGGGATCAGATAACATAGGTCATGCCGGGGGTTGCCACTCGGCACTAGAAGGTACTGACGAAACGAGAATTGAAGGTTGAGCCCCAAGTGCAGAAGACATGGGAGGATTGGGAACAAACATAACAGGAGAGGTGATAGGGGTGGTAATTTGACCTAGGTTGTGTGGTTTTATTGCACGATCTATAATCGGTTCAATGGGTCTCATAGAATCGGCAGATGAATGATATCCCACAGGAACATATGTGGAACGTGATGGTGTTGGTCCTAATAGTTCATCTATTTGCTTATCAATCCCTTGTGCATGGAGAATGGTAGCACGATATTACCTACGTTCTTATTCATATTCATAAGAGTTTAAATGGGTGCCAAATGAGGCAACGGCCTGTCCTATAGAGGTATCCCAAAATGGAGCATTGGGACCATAATCCGGACGGGTTGTATCATCAACATGACCTTCTGTGGGAGAATGGAACGAGGTATTTCCCTAAGAAGGTTGTTGGACCAAGGGAGGCAAGTGTGAAGAATATGGTACTCCACTTTCCACAACCACATTATCTCCCACTTGGGAGGTGGTAGAAGCTCCTTGGTTGATAGCTTCCATTGGATTTTCTCCTGAACCAAGAGTAAAATAGGGTGGCAAGCCCCGTACTCTTCTAGACTGTCTTAACTCAGCCAGTTTGTACAGTTCCTATCTAACCTAGGGTCTAAAAATATATAAAACACACCAAAAAACTTCCCTACACAAGCTATAGGTCAAAACAAGCACACTTAAAATGATAGGAGGAGTTCAAAAAGTCAGGTCTCTCACCAGGATTGTCAAGAAGGTGCCACTCGTGATATACCTTGAGGGTACGTGCGTAGTAATATCCCCGAATGTTGTTTTCGGTGTATGGCTTCAAAAAAGACAACCAAAGGGCTTTTCTCAGATAGATAAGGTATCCTAGTGGGGTCTCTTGATATACTCAAGGTACATGGGATCTCGAATCGGTAGTAGTGTTGTCTAATGCATAACCATACACAAGGGGCCTTTCGATATACAATCGAGTACATGAAGTACCTTTCTATATGCCTCAAGGGTACGTGAAAGACCATTCGATATACTGACAGTACATGGAAGAACCGCGCGAGTCCTGGGATGTAATGCTAACAAATAACGACAACTCCTACGCTTAACGATGCCCAAACACGTCTCTAACCTATCACTCAATTGCTATGTAAATTTTAACCTATAACTACCGCTAATTTTAAAGTGGACGGTTAGGTGAATGCATGATGTTTTGACAGAAAAGTAAAACCATGCAGTATGCTAATGCAAAACATTCACTTTACCATTCAGTATGCCTACTTACGGGAGGGAAGAGAGTATTTTATTTTTGTTTCAAAACCAAAAATATTTCCAAACAACAGTCATGAACACCAAATCAAAGACAAGCAATAACTTTTCCAAACTGACTTCTCTTTTCTGAAAGCAATGAGAAGGGGAAGAATCTCTTTTCCTAAAAGAAAAACAAGAAGCACACCTATATGCAAATACACTCTATTTTTTCAATTTTCTCAAAACATAAGCAAATCTAACTTAAAACTACCGTTTTATTTATTTATTTTTTATTGAGATAGTTCTAAATGCATAAGAGATGAAAGAACATGAAGATCCTGAAAGCTTGTAAAGACAATCAGAAAACGAATGTTCACCGCTCAATGATGATACCCTAGTCTCAGTCAAAAAGTTTTATTTTTTAAAGGAAGGAAAAAGAAGTTTACTATGCAAATAAGAAATGAAACCTAGAAGTTAATCTAGTGTTCTTCTTTTAGTCTATATAACAAAAATTAAAGAGATCTTACTAATACCCTAAGCTTTCAGAAAACAAGAAATCCTTTCGCAAACACAACCAACAAGCATAGAAGCGGATGGACAATCAAAAGACCTAATCAAGCTTTTGAATTTCCACTCAAATCAATCTTAAACCATGAAATTATCAAGCCACAACATCATATTCTGTAACACAAGTCTGATAAGCAGAACTGAAAGTAACAAAACTCAAATTTTTACAAAAAAAATGAGGAAAAAGGGCTTTAGAATGATGCCTACCTGGCACCGTGCTTCTCAGGTGTTGACAGAGCATTTCTAACACAACACTGCTTCTCTCCAATGGGTTACAGGTGGTGGCACTACGTACTACTCACTTTGTTTAGGTGGTGGCGCCGCTCCTCATACATAGCATAGGCGCGGTTCCCTGTAGATGACCAAAACACAAAGAGAATGATGGATCAAGTCAGAAAAGACTAGATCAAGGTGAATATTGCTAGATTGAGTATGAAAATAGAGCATAAAAATCGAAATGACTCAGATCTGAACAGATCCAGAAGTTTCAAACCCAAATAGACTAAGTCAGAAAGTAGATCTGACTGAAGAGAGTTGAAGAAGGAGCCTAGATTCGGACAAGAGTTGCAGACTGAGGAAGATTAGAACAACTGATACATCTATTCCCTAGTGGAGTCGCCAAATTTGTTAGCTAGAATATTTCATTTCCTGCAAACAGCAAGGTGTTCCACTGGTCTGAATGGTTCAGATCCAGAACAAATAGAGGACAGAGGTTGAAGACCCTCCCTAGATGCCGTAAATACCTGGAATGTAATGCTTCGATCGTTACCCCGTGTACCTGCAATAAGCTTCAATACACAAACATATCGAAACAACTAGAATATAATCTATTGATCTATGTTAGTGACTAAGGAATCTAACAACATACATGTGAAATCAAACAACAACAATATATGTGGGACAGAAATCAACTTGCATTAATATAGAAATATGAAGAAGTTTACAACCAAGCCTTAGTGTTGACATGCATCTCCATGAAACCAAGCATTCTCATCCCTAAAATATTTGACTCTAACTCTCTATGCTCCCTCAAATGGTCTTGGGCCAAGTAATCAATCCAACAGCATAACAATACCTTAAGAGTTCTCCCCTCAACCATGGCTATGAGCTCATATTTATAAGGCTTAATGGATAGGGTAGGTTGAGAGATTAGTGGGTGAGGTGGCCTTTAATATCCTAGGATGAGGGATCTCGAGCTCAACTGACCCGCAACAGTAGGGATAAGGGAGGACACGAGGCTTATCATCTAGAGGCCTTGAGAAACTTCTCTTTTTTCCTTTTTACCCAAGGGACCGCGTTTCTCCTTCAATGACAGAGTGGTTCTGGTAAGAAACGCTTATGGACAAAGGGCCATAAGCGATGGCACCGCTTCTGGGAAATAGGGGATAGGCGATGTGAACAAGGTACCACTCCTGGACAACAGAGGAAGCACGGTGCTGGGAATTTCCATGAAAGATTGATAATAACCATGAGTTTCCACTACAAGAGCTAGGATTCAGGGCAAGTAGGTATGTCAAAGTTCTTATCACATGATGGTGACAGGATTTTGGTATAACATTTGAACTTTGAAGTGTGGGAATTCATGGTATGCATTTAGAGATTCAATCTCCTCCTTGACGATAGAATCTGTAAACCCTGCCAATCTTGTTGGCACAACACCAGGGACAACTGAAAAAATTGAAGAAGTGGAAAAAGCAATGGTGAGCCCTCGCGAATCAGACAAGACAACAAATGGAGACTCTGGACAGAAGGAAATACTACCAGCAACAACCATTCAAGGTCCTCATAATGCTTCTGGTGATGTTGCACCTGTACCTCCTGATTCAAACCCTATAGAGAAATAGCTCAATCTTTACTGAGGGCACACAACAAATAAATCAGATGCATTATCACAAAGGGTGGTTTGTGAAAATGTAAAGATGGGTAGGCTATTGTTGTATATTCTTGTATCTCCTGAGTCATGAAAGATTGTAGTTTCAACACTTCAACATCCTGACTTGTTTTATGTCACAGTTTAGGAAGAAGCGTAGAAACAAATTCGGGGCATTTTGCTGCAAGTATTGTAACATGTTATTACTGAAAATCAATTACTAGATCTTTTAATTCCAAATATAACAATTAGCTTACAAAATCGAAATAGATACATGGTGTATAGGGAAAGTTTTTCATTCAGTTTCTTCTTAGTGATTATAAGATCAGATAATTATTATAGGAATTCATGCATGTTGCTAGAAAACAAAAAATCCTTGGATGAATTTGATATTGTATAATGGATGGTGTTCTAGAACAAAATCCTGTAATTATCAGTAGTAAACATAAATTATAGCAGTAGCTGATGACTGGTGTGAATATCTTCATAACTTTTCATTTTGATGGGCCAATGAAGTGATAAAAATCAATTAGTGTTATGGTCAAATAACATATTCTTTTATTTTCTTTTGCGCCAAGGGTGATTGTCCACTCTGTTGATAGATTAAATCTTCGTTCCAAAATATCAGTATGTATCCATTTAGAGAATACATGTTTTATTTGACAGGAGTATACTTTTGTATGCATTCTTAACCATGTCTGTTATATATAATATCCAATTGGAACACAAATGAGATAAGATTTACTCTCTATAAAAGGGGATAGAAAGATAGCTAAAGATCTCAAATAATACCAATAGATGCTCCAAGAAATGACAGTATGGTTTAGATGTTATTATTGCACACAAAAGGAAAATTTATGACATATCTCTTGAGATGCTTTAGCAGAATTTATGACAACATTACTTCTGTTTTCTGTTAGCTGGCATTGACTACATCAACTTCCATAGATTCATTGTAGAAAATTTTCCTTGCTATCATATTTTCAGCCCTTGGTTGTGCAAACATATCCTTCACAGTATATGTTTGCCATTTATTTATAATCGTCTGCCTCATTTGGTCTTGTGGCTATTTGGTACTTGTTCTTCAATGAAGGTTATCCCCAGGCAGGTATCCTATTTGATCTCTTACAACTATAAAAGATTGAACCATGCTACTGGTATAATTTTTTCCAACATCACTTTTGCAATATTTGACAGAAGTTACTTCCTTCGTTGTAGATAGCATTCTTGAAGCACACAATCTAGATGCACGTAAAGATGAAACCCTAATAGAAGCAATGCTTCTAGGTCCATATGTGGGAGTTGAAGAAATGACACTAGAATCACTAATGCTTTCCCTGGTGATACTTGAAGGAGTGACACCTATTTCTATCTTATGGCCTATACCAACACTCTTAAAATTTTTGGGACTGTTCAAACCATCTGAATTTAAATCCTCCTTTGGTTTATGGCCATCTTTTGTTCTCTTTGGATTGGGATTCTGGTAGGTAGACGTGATGTTTTCCAGCTGATTATTAACCTTGGAAGATTCTTGGATTAACTTTGACCTTGATGCAGCTTTCCTTGATGCGTTATGAAGAAAACCTTGTGCGGATCTTTCATAGTCACTGATAGGATGTACAGATTCATCGGGATTCAAATCTCTAGATTTTCGGGGCTCACCCACATCACTTTCATCTTCAATTGAAGCATCAAATTCTCATGTTACAGATGACAATACTCTTGTCAATGACTCATCCAATCCTCTTATTGCAACCCTACTAAGGTATACTCTTGTCAGTGAATCATCCTATCCTCTTATTACAACTCTATATCTTCCTTGAGATAGGTCAAGGCCTATACCTTAGTGGGATAGCTCCACTCTTGTTGATCCAATAGAGTTTCTTGATGGTCCATGCACGGTGTCAAGATGAATCTCCTTTACCTCAAGCACTTCTTGATTAGGATGTTGATTGTTTTTAGTACAAATATGATGCATGTGAGTTTCTTGCTGGCCTATTTGAGCAATATCAAGAGGAATGTTCTCCACCATGGGCCATTAGTCAGTTTTTTTTGTCCTTTCCAAACTACAACATCTCCCACATAAAATTTTATGGAGATCAAATCTCAATAATAGATAACTTTGATGGCTTTATGAAGGATTTATTTGTATTTTGGGGGAGTGATGTGGCCATCTCCTCAACATTAAGGGGATAAAAAAATTTGGTAACCTTATATTTAATGATATCTCTTTGTGTCCCCTGTCCAGCTCAAGGGGGAGTGTTGGAATTATTGGTGTAATTTGGCTAGTTAATTCCAACCTAATAAAATTTGAATATGTAGGCTCAATCATTCCCATAACCGACACTTTAAGGGGCACTTTGCTTCTTGAAGGGCCACCTCACTTGAGTTCTGTATAAATATAGAACAAGCTCTCATTTGTACAATCTTATATTGTGATCTTGATCTAAAATACAAAGTGTTATTAAGCCCAAGAACAGTTAATTTTCACATTCTCTCCCATGGTTGGAATCTCTCTATGTCACGCTTGCGTATTTTTGTTTTTAGCACTTGTGATTGGATTTTTCACTCTTCCTCAAGCACACTAGACCTATCTCTTTATCACACTTGTTAGAAGGTTATTTCAGGATTTGGGTAAGATTTGGTTCCATTGATACTTCTGTTGATTTTTATAAATCTCATAACAAAGGGGAAAAACCAATAGTGAATGTTCTTAGTACTCACTAAATCAAATCTTTAATGGTAATTAAATATAGAGTGACATCCTTCAATGTCCCCTCCAAGCTCTAAGAAAACTCCTCTTCTCAAATATCAGTGTGACAACTCATTTATATGAGGTTTCACATTGTGATTTCATCACATTGATGGGTTGCAGCTGGTAGTTTAGGAGCATTGAATGGAATTGGGGGCACATAGATCTTCATGGAGCCTGTTATATCCTATTTTTGTTTCTCATTTTAAATCATTTGCTTATTTTTAAAGTATGGTATTTCTTTTTATTTTAAAGTTTTGACTTTAGTTTTTTTTTAATTTTTCTTTGATTTCAGGCTTAATTTTGGTTTTACTTAATGAATTTCATTGTTTTTAGGGGCTTGTAGAATGTATATATGACTTAAAGGTTCTAAAAAATATCATAAAGTTTTATTCAAAACTATTAACTAAAGTTTAACCCCTTGCTGTCAGTTTTGATTTAAAAATTGTTAAAACAAATATTCTTGTAGCGCAAGCTCAGAAAAGGTAAACAAGGGCACTACAAGAAAATCGTGCTATTTGAAAAGTCATGATTTTGGCTCATAATTTTCAAAATTTGCGCATAAGATAAGTCTTTCACACTTGTCGACGAGTTTTATACGTGTTTCAGCCACAATAATAATTGTGACAAGTGTTGTGAGATCAGGCAAAGAATCATTTGGGTGAGTTGCGGTTGTCCGGAGGTTATGGGATACAGAGTAGTGGAATTATAATGATTATGCACGATGAGGATAATTCTCTATCAGCTACGCATTTCCTGAATGCATGAAGATTGTAGAAGTCGTTTGAAGACCTGGCAGTTTATGGTTGAAGATTGAAGAAGTTCAGCTATCTAGGGTTTGCAGGGTAACTATTTAGCACTGTCGTGGTAGCTAGAGATAGAATTAAGAAGGATATTGGACACCTGGGAAGACAGGAAAGCAGATTTCTAGCAATCGAATCCATTATTCAGACAAGTATGAAGCAAATTATTGACATGTTCCATGAGTTTGGGTTCACATTGACAGAGGATTAGTTATTGATATTAACTAAGAATGCCAGTTCATAAACTCAATTTTTACTCAATGTCAAATCTTTTCTGTCAGTAGGGTCGAAATACTTATCAGTTTGAGAAGTAAAATTCAGGTCAAGGGTTTAATTTTTGCAGCATATGATTGGCTGTTAAAATTGAAAATATTTGAATAGTGTTAAACTCTTTACTGAAGGAAGCACATTTAATATCAAATCATCTAGAATGAAGAGGAGTGGGAAAACAAATAGGGTTGAACCCTCAAATATGTCTTGGGTTCCAGCTTTCCCTGACTGTGCAAGGTTATTTTCAGAGGCAGGATGGCTGAACTAATTTGAGAAGATTGATGGACACCACACAAAGGTTTCATATAAATTTGCTCATGGATTGGATAATAACATAGTTAGTTTTGACACCCTAAATATTGAGTTGGATAGAGAGCTAATAGCAGAGGCTACAGGCATTCCTGATGAAGGTGAATATTGGTTCAAGAAGGTACCTTTTACCTTTAATTCACATAATTAATTTCTTCCGAATGTTGTTGCAGACTGGGGTAAAGGAGTGCATATACAAAAGTTCAAACCAGAGTGGAGAGAACCAATTAAAATTCTGCAAATCTATGTAACTTGTGAAGGAATATATGCATTTGTGTTTAAATACCATTTCAGGTTTCTGCAGCATCTAAATCATGAAGCAAAGATGAACCTTCCTTTCTTTTTCCTAAAGAGTTTGTAAAAGATGTCAGCAGAGTAAAAGAGCATCAAGATCATACTCAACAGTCCATATTTCATCATGGTCTGATAAAGTTAATCATAAGTACAATGCTCCAAAAGAAGGAAAATACCTGGGACTATTTTCTATTCTGGTCTAGGTTTCAATCTGGGAAAGAAGACCAATCAAAGAAAAGACAGGTGAACAAAGCATAGAATTTAGTCAAGAAATTAAAGAAAAAGGTCATAGTCTAAATAGAAGAAGATAATGTGCAAAGAGAGTCTGTGACACAAAGGGATGAAAATGCTAAAAATTGAGCAGCATAATAAAGTTGATGAAGATGAAATATCGAAGGTTCAAATGCGGGATTTAGATCATGTAGAAGATAGCCTTCATGAAAAAGAAAATTAGGGAGTAGATGAAAGTTTGTTAGAACAAGAACAAGTTCCTATAGGAATACAGTCAGAAAGTAAGGAAAGCCCATTGATTGATGAGGCTAGGGCTGACAGTGTACAAGATTTACAGGAACACTCTGAAAAGAAGTTGGTGTCACAAGGAGTCAAAAGAAAGGTGTTTTAGCTAGCATCCATAAAACACCAAGGAAAAAATTTGAGCATGCTGGGAGAGATTGGGGTAGGTTGGAGACCTAAGACCAGACCCAAGAATAAATTGAGATTGAACATGAAACAATTGTTAAATCCTAAGTTAGCTCAAAAGAAAATCACAGTGATAGAAGACTCTTCAACCCAAGAAGAGTTAGAAGAGGATGAAGGCTTGGATGTAAAAGAGATGAAAGGTAAGAAATAGGTTACTTTGAAGGATAATTCAGTTTTAACTGAAACTAAAATCTCAGAGCTATTAAAAGAGGTTCAAAGTAAGGTGAATTTAGACCATCATCAAGATGAGTTAATGAAGCAGCACCCAGTCATGAAAAGTTTTTGTGCAAAGGAAGAAAAGATTGCAGAACCATCAGCTCAATGTAGTTTTGAAGTTAACGAGTCTCCAGGGGTTCCTGTAACTATGATAGAGCAACAAGAGGAGGATGAGGAGATCTTTAAGAAATTGAAGATTCCTTGGATGCCAGAAGGAATGCATTCTGCCTCAGAAGGACAATGTATTGATTCAAAGAATGAAAACTTACATAGAATCATTAAACAGTATAAGTATAAGATAGAATTCCTGCATGAAACAAATGAGGGGTTAGTAGTTGCTAACAGAAGAATAAGAGAGGATCTAGAAGAGGTCAATAGCCATTAACAAGATTTAATTGCAGTCTCCAAGGAAGCTTTGAAGAGAAAAAGATAGACACAAAGTCTATGTGTAGAATTGAAGCCAATTGTTCAAGACATAACACAGCAAAATCAAGAGCTTTAAAAAAGAGTCGAAGACCTAGAAGCTAATCATCAGAAAACAAGGAGAAAGACTCAAGCATTGGAAGGGATAGCCCTTTTGGAAAAAGCTGCTAAATATTTGTAAAATGCTTTAAATGATAGGTGTTATTAGTTAATTTTTGTAAAGAAGTTAGTTTAGTATGAATGACTTTATTTTGTTAAGTAATTAGGTGGTATGACCTAAAAAATAGTTTTTTAGTTATGTAACTGTTCTTGGTAACTAAGATAAAAGTAAGACTGTAGAATGATAAGAGGTTCGAATTTTTGTACAAGGGGAGGCTTTCAGCCACTATACAGAGCTAAGTTTCAGAAACTCTTATGTATTTTGAATTACTGATTATGGTATATATGCAAACTATAATCCATTTCTATCTTCTATGTTGGTTTCATTTCTGATTAGTGTGATCACTCAGTTTATGAATTTATTTATTGTTTAAGGTTGTTTCTCATGGAATGCTTATGAACTGTGGATGAAACTTAGTTATGTGCTTATGCTTTTCTGGTTTATGTTACATATATTATACATCTCATTCTTATATTGTGCATGATTTAGTTTTTGTTTTAGCCTTATGAGTTTTACCCTCTTGTTTACAAACTGCAAAACCAAAACCCTAAAAAACATGTTTTACTTAATTTTGTTTTATGAGATTGTGTTGGCTTGTTCTTTAGTAGTCTGAGAAAAATTTCTGGCACTAACATCTTTGGCACCGTTGCCGGGGATGAAGCTGAATCATACTTTCCCTGGGTTTTTCATCATTCAACTGGTTTTGAGAGGTGGACTTAAACCAGCAAATTTTTAAGACTACATTTCACCAAATAGTTCATAGTGGCTACTAAAGGAGTTGGCACAAGATGTAGACCTAGTTCACCTTTACACTTGGGTGTCTCAGATCCAGAGCAAATTTTGAAAACAACTTTGAAAATCAAAAGGTCTCAGTCATATCCAGCCTTATGTAACCCTGACCAAATAGACTTATTGTCACCCTTTTCTGTTTCAAAGGAAGAGGAACAAGATTCATCTTGGTTGAAACCTACAATCCCTATTAGCAATTTTCAGATTTTTACTGATCCTCAGCCTTTCAAGAAACCAAAATCCTTATCTCCTGGAAAATTCCCTTTATTTCACCTCCAAGTCAATAAGATTCCTTTTTAGCCAAGTTCTAGTCAAGTTTTTCCTTCATCTAAACCAGTTAGTTTAAAAATGGCAGCCCAACATCAACCATTAGATATGATAAATCGAATGGTAGCAGCTAGGTATGCACCTTTAGTTTTACCTCAGCCCTTAAATGCTCTTCCTGGTGGAGATTACTAAAAGTACTTACCTAGGTTTAATGGAGAAGGTGAGACAACAGCTGAGGAGCATTAGGATGCATTTCTCATCTATGTAGATAATCAGAATATTGAGGCAAAAGATGTGTGGATGAGGATGTTCATACAGAGTTTGGATGGAGAGGTCAGAAGATGGTTCAGAGAGTTACTAGCAAAGTCTATTACTTTAATAGAAGAGCTTCAGGATGTTTTCATGAGACAGTGGGGTGATACTAAGGATCATACATATTACATTACAGATTTCGGAGCCCTAAGAAGGAATAAAGATGAAACTATAGATTATTTATCTAAGAGGTTTAATAAAATGTATGGTAGAATCCCTGCAGAGATTAAACCTTCTAAAAATTCTGCGAAACTCAGTTATGCTAATGCTTTTGACCATGAGTTTTCCTTTTTTTTGAGAGAAAGAAGACCTGTTACTTTAATTAATATGCAAGAAGCAGCATTATAAGTGGAATCCGATATTCTTGCTTCTAACAGACTGAAGGGAAACTCAGCTCAACAAGTTTATGACAAAAAGGGTAAGAAGGAGGTAGCTCTAGTAGTTTCAACATCACAATCTACAGATGGTAAAATTGATGAGATGGAAAAATTAGTGAAAATCCTAACAACAAAACTAAACGAATTGGAATTAGAAAAAAATTCCAATAGGCCTGTTCAAGAGGGGCACATAAACCCTAATAATCCAAATCAGCTTAGAAGACAGTTTGTACCTCATTTTATTCCTAGAGAGAGAAGAAATAATGACATACAAGGAGAGAGGAGAAAAGCTGAAGATCAAAACATGCCACCCCCACTTCAAAACAATGTCACTGATGTTGGAGAAATAGAAGAAGAAGATCTATTTGAGGATCCAGATCAAGACATGAATTATTTTGGAGAACAGTTGACTGAAGGTTTTGTGACTGAGGAAGATTTTTTAAATTCTGAATATTATGATGCAGATGTTTTTCAGACAGAAAATGATTTAAACCTCGAAGTAACTTCTGATATATATCAGTCTGCTCCAAAGAAAACCATAAATTTAAGATCAGGGCTAAAACAAGTGGTTCAAAACCCTAAAAAGAAGGAAATTCTTCCTCCTAAACAACAATCTGATCCAGCATTAGGGAAAAGACAAAATCAAGATAAACCAGAGAAGTTTATTGAAGTTGAAGAAGTGAATAGAAACATGCAGAATTTTAATCTCGAAAATGAATTGTGCAAAATTAAAATCCCCATGCCTTTCATTGAGTTGATAAAAAATCCTTCTTACAAAAATTCAGTTTTGAAAATGATAGGTTTAGCAAGCAGTCAAGTACCCTCTGACACAGTAAATTTACAGGAGGAAAATCCCAAAAAAAAATTTGGATCAGCTTTGGCAGAGAAAACTAAAAATGATGCAAGTGCATCCCCACCTTTTTACATCACATTAACCATTCATGAGTAGATGATACATAATTGTCTTTTGGATTCGGGAGCATCTCATAATCTAATGCCAAAAGCAGTCATGCAGGCTTTAGGATTGAGTATAAAAAAACTTATCATGATTCGTATGCTTTCGATTTTAGAGCTGTAAAATGTTTAGGAGTGATAAAGGACATGGTGGTTAGCTTAGCTCAGCTACCAATGAAAAGTGTTATTATGGATGTAGTAGTGGTGGATATCACACCTAAATTTGGAATGTTCCTTTCTAGATCTTGGGCTAAGAAAGCAAGTGGAAATTTACAGATGGACTTAACATATGCAACCATTCTTGTCTTTGGAGGTGAGAACAGAAGGTTGTATAGAGAGTTACAATTTGCTTATATTGTGTATGATGATAGGAATCCTACAAATCATCCATTATATGCTATTGAAAAGGATTTGGGTACTTGTATGTTGCACTTTAGTGATGATAATAATGTTGTTGGTCTGTTATAGGTTGAAAAAGAAAAATCAGTTAAATGTACTTGGGAACAGGAGGATGAACTTTGGCAAATGTATTTTGATGGATCATCATCTAAAGAAGGTACTGGAGCAGGAGTTGTCCTTATATCTCCTGGTGGTGAAGTGGTAAGGTTAATGTATAAGTAAGAATTTATTACCACTAATAATACAGCGGAGTATGAATGTTTGTTGTTAGGTTTAAGAGCTGCAAAAGATTTAGGTATTCAGAAAATATCTGTTTATGGCGACTCTGAGTTGGTTGTTAAGCAAGTAAGGAATAACTATTAAGTAAAGCAAGATTTGTTGAAAGTGTACATGAACGAAGTATGAGATATGATAGATAATTTCTTTGTGGCTTTTAATATTTCTTATATTCCTAGGGACCATAACCAAATTGCTGATTCTCTTGCCCTAGCAGCTACACATTTCAGGACTCCTAAAACAACTCAGCTGAAATATCCTGTTGAAGTTAGGCACAGACCTTCTGTTCCTGATAATAGAAAGAAATGGAGAGTTTTTGAGGATGATTTAGAGATTAACAGGTTTTTAGAGCTGACTGGTGAGTTCTATAATTCCTTAATTGACCAAGAACAGAATGATGAAACTGAATATACTGACGGTGTTGCAGAAAATGAAATTGCAGTTCACAAAATCATTGAGTTGAAAAGTAATTTTATTCCTAAGGGTTTGGTTCCTATAGAGAGGATTTTTTCAAAGGATGATGACCCCTTAAAACCAGCTATGCAGTCTTCAAAAGAAAATGTAATGGATTGTAATATTGGCACCAAGGAGCACCCTAGAATAGTGAAGATCTCAAAGGCACTTACAACAGAGCAAAGAAATCGGTACATCAAGTTATTAAAAGAATATGTTGATATTTTTTCTTGGTCATACGAGGATTTGAAGACTTATGATACTAGTATTATACAACATAAAGTGCCTTTGAAACCAAACGCCAAACAATTCAGACTGAAATTAAGCAGAATCAATCCTGCTTTATTCTCCATAATAGAAAAGGAGGTAAAAAAATTATTGGATACTAAGATTATTGTTCCTCTTCGATATCCTTCATGGGTAGCAAATCTAGTACCTGTCAGAAAAAAGAATGGTGAAATAAGATTGTGTGTTGGATTTCGTAATTTGAATAGGTCTTCACTTAAAGATAACTATCCTTTACCAAAGATTGAACAAATATTGCAAAAGGTGGTGGGTGCACAAAGGATCTCAATGGTAGATGGTTTTTCAGGGTATAACCAAATTGAAATGCACCTTAATGACAGAGAAAATACAGCCTTTACTACCCCTTGGGGTACTTTTATGTACGACAAAATGCCATTCGGATTAATGAATGCTGGAGCTACCTTTCAAAGAGTTATGGACATAGCTTTCGTCGGAGAGAGGGATATGTTTCTGGTGATCTATTTAGATGACATAATAGTTTTCTCACAGTCTGATGATGAGCACTTAAAACACCTAAAACAAACTTTATTGAAGTGCAGAAAATATGGACTGCCTCTCAATCCCAAAAAGTCACATTTTGTTGTATAGGAGGGTAAGTTGTTGGGTCATTTGGTTTCAACTGATGGCATAAGGATAGTTCCAGAAAGGGTAAAAGCTATTCTGAAAATTAGTTTACCAAGAAGTAAGAAGGATGTGCAATCTTTTATTGGAAAAATAAATTTTCTGCGTTGGTTCATACCAAATTTTGCTGAAACCATTAAACAAATTACAGCCATGTTGAAAAGAGATCAGGAAGTGAAGTGGACTGTAGAAGCTAAGAATTCATTTGAGAAGATTAAGATAGCTCTTACAGAAGCACCAGTGCTAGTAAGTCCTGATTTTTCAAAGGAATTTTTGACTTTTTCTTTTGCATCAGAGGATACTTTAGTAGTTGTTTTATTACAGAAGAATAATGGTGGACTTGAGCATCCAATTGCATTTTTTAGCAAGATCCTCAGAGACTCAGAGTTGAAGTACAACACTTTGGAGAAGCAAGCATATTCATTGGTAAAACCATTAAAGTTTTTTAGAATTTATGTTCTACATTCTAAATTCATTGCTTATGTTCCTAATGCTGCCATTAAGGATGTATTAACTCAACCCGATAGTGAAGGAAAAAGGGGGAAATGGAATGCAAAGATAATGGAATATGGCATGGACATTAAGCCTACGAAACTAGTGAAGGGACAGGGTTTGGCTAAATTGTTAGCTGATTCAAATTGTCAAGCTTTAGGTCTTCATCTGATGTCAAAACAACCTGTACAAGAAGAATTGCAAGCATAGCAAGAGAAGGAAAGAATTATGGAGAAGTATGCAGAATCCACATGCTATGTAGACATTGTACACTTTCTTTTGTATTTACAATGTCCATAACATCTAGATAAGAACGCTACCAGGTCATTGAAGTTGAGAACTACTAAATATTGTTTGATAGAACAACAACTGTTTTGGAAAGATCCAGGGGGCATTCTGATTAGATGTTTGGACAAGCCATAAATTGAAGAGGTAATCTCTAAATCACATGAAGGTGCTTGTGGGGGACATAAGTATTGGAATGCAACAGCTTATAAAATCTTGAGAGTCGGATACTATTGGCCTTCTTTATTCTCTGATGTATACCAGCAGGTAAGAGCTTATATTCCATGTCAAAAGTTTGCTAGTAAGCAAAAGTTAGTGTCTTTACCATTGAAGTCTATTGTAGTGAATGCTCCTTTTCAGCAATGGGGTTTGGACTTCATAGGGGAGATAAATCCTTCTTCTTCAGGGCAGCATAAATGGATTTTGACAACTGCAGATTTCTTAACTAAATGGGTAGAAGTTATCCCCACAAGAAATGCAATAGACAAAGTAATCATTGATTTTATTCAGGAAAATATTCTTAGCATATTTGGATGTCCCGAGAAGTTATTGACTGATAATGCTCAAGCTTTTAAGTCCAAAGCTATGGTGACATTTTGTGAAAAGAATGGGATTGTTTTGAAACACTCAACACCTTATTACCCTCAGGGAAATGGGTTAGATGAGTCAACCAATAAGAGCATTATTCAGATTATTAAGAAGTTGTTGAATTAGAATAAAAGGCCATGGGACTCAATGTTAAAATATGCACTGTGGACAGATAGGATAACAATTAAAAAGGAAATTGGAACTTCTCCTTTTCAACTGGTATATGGCACTGATGTAGTGTTTCCTGTTCAACTTGGTATTCCAGTGATGAAATTTCTTCAAGATAGCCAAGGAGAACCCAGTGATATTCAAAGAAGAATTTATGCACTGATCGAATTACAGCAGGAACGTGAATCAGTAGAAGAAAAGGCTCAGCTGTACAGAACAAAGATCACAGAGAACACCTTTTCTAATGGAGATATGGTTTTGATATGGGATGCTAGAAAGGAGCAGAAAGAAAAACATGGTAAGTTTGATAATTTATGGTTTGGTCCTTTCATAGTATCAAAGATTCTGGAGAATAATACTTTTGTGTTACAAACCTTGGATGGTGAGGAATTGTCTAATCCAGTTAATGGACGTTTCCTCAAACATTTTTACAGTATTTAAGGAAAGAGATTGGATCTTCATTGTATATACCAGTGTGAAGATTAGAATAAAGACTCCATGGCCCAACGAATATTTTGCAGAGTTGTAGGAAGTTCCAGTTACAGCACAGAAGGCACTGATCTACAGGTTCTTGAAGCCTCATAAGGAGGAATTCATCCCACAACAGGAGCCAGATGTTATAGCCTGTTTTTGTTTCTCATTTTAAAGCATTTGCTTGTTTTTAAAGTATGGTCTTTCTTTTTATTTTAAAGTTTTGACTTTAGTTTCTTTTAAATTTTTCTTTGATTTCAGGCTTAATTTTGGTTTTACTTAGTGAATTTCATTGTTTTTATGGGCTTATAGAATGTATATATAACTTAAAGGTTCTAAAAAATATCATAAAGTTTTATTCAAAACTATTAACTAAAAATTAACCCCTTGCTGTGAGTTTTGATTTAAAAATTGTTAAAACAGATATTCTTGTAGTGCAAGCTCAGAAAAGGTAAACAAGGGTGCTACAAGAAAATCGTGCTATTTGAAAAGTCATGATTTTGGCTCATAATTTTCAAAATTCGCACATAAGAGAAATATTTCACACCTATCGACAAGTTTGATACATGTTTCAGCCACAATAATCATTGTGACAAGTGTTGTGAGATCAGGCAAATAATCATTTGGGTGAGTTGCAGTTGTCCGAAGGTTATGAGATACAGAGTAGTGGAATGATAATTATTATGCATGATGAGGATAATTCACTATCAGCTACGCATTTCCTGAATGCATGAAGATCGTAGAAGTCGTTTGAAGACCTGGTAGTTTATGGTTGAATAATGAAGAAGGTTGGCTATTTAGGTTTGCAGGGTAACTGTTTAGCACTGTCGTGGCAGGTAGAGATACACTTAAGAAGGATATTGGACACCTAGGAAGACAAGAAAGCAAATTTCTAGCAACAGAATCCATTATTCAGACGGGTATGAAGCGAATTATTGACATGTTCCATGAGTTCGGGTTCACATTGACAGAGGATTAGTTATTGATATTAACTAAGAATGCCAGTTCATAAACTCAATTTTTACTCAATGTCAAATCTTTTATGTCAGTAGGGTCGAAATACTTATCAGTTTGAGAAGTAAAATTTAGGTCAAGGGTTTAATTTACTCAGCATATGATTGACTATTAAAATTGCAAATATTCGAATAGTGTTAAACTCTTTACTAAAGGAATCACATTTAAGATCAGTCATCTAGAGTGAAGAGGAGTGGGAAAACAAATAGGGCTGAACCTTCAAATATGTCTTGGGTTCAAGATTTCCCTGACTGTGCAAGGTTATTTTCAGAGGCAGGATGGATGAAATATTTTGAGAAGATTGATGCACACCACACAGAGATTTCATAAAAATTTTCTCAGGGATTGGACAATGACATATTTACTTTTGACACCCTAACGATTGAGCTGACTAGAGAGCTAATAACAGAGGCTACAGGCATTCCTGATGAAGGTGAATATTGGTTCAAGAAGGTACCTTTTACCTTTAATTCACAAAATTACTTGCTTCCTAATGTTGTTACAAACTGGGGTAAAGGAGTGCTGATACAGAAGTTCAAACCAGAGTGGAGAGAACTTATTAAAATTATGCAAAGCTATGTAACTTGTGAAGGAATATATGCATTTGTGTTTAAATACCATTTCAGGTTTTTGCAGCATCTAAATCATGAAGCAAAGATGAACCTTCCTTTCTTTTTCCTAAATAGTTTGCAAAAGATGTCTAGCAGAGTAAAAGAGCATCAAGATCATACTCAACAATCCATATTTCATCATGGTCTGATAAAGTTAATCATAAGTACAGTGCTCCAAAAGAAGGAAAAGACTTGGGACTATTTTCTATTCTGGTCTGGGTTTCAATCTGAGAAAGAAGACCAATCAAAGAAAAGGCAGGTGAACAAAGCACGGAATTTAGTCAAGAAATTAAAGAAAAAGGTCATAGTCAAAGTAGAAGAAGATAATGTGCAAAGAGAGTCTGTGACACAAAGGGATGAAAATGCTGAAAATGAACAACATAATAAAGTTGATGAAGATGAAATATCGAAGGTTCAAATGCAGGATTTAGATCATGTAGAAGGTAGCCTTCACGAAAAAGTAAATTAGGGAGTAGATGAAAGTTTGTTAGAACAAGAACAAGTTCCTACAGGAATACAGTGAGAAACAGTGTACAAGATTTATAGGAACAGTCTGAAGAGAAGTTGGTGTTACAAGGAGTCAAAAGAAAGGTGTTTCAGCTAGCATCCATAAAACACCAAGGAAAAACTTTGGGCATGCTGGGAGGGATTGGGGTAGGTTGGATACCTAAGACCAGACCCAAGACTAAATTGAGATTGAACATGAAAAAATTGTTAAATCCTAAGTTAGCTTATAAGAAAATCACAGTGATAGAAGACTCTTCATCCCAAGAAGAGTTAGAAGAGGATGAAGTCTTGGATGTAAACGAGATGAAAGGTAAGAAACATGTTACTTTGAAGGATAAGTCAGTTTTAACTGAAACTAAAATCTCAGAGCTATTAAAAGAGGTTTGAAGGAAAGTGACTTTAGACCATCGTTAGGATGAGTTAATGAAGCAGCACTCAGTCATGACAAGTTTTTGTGCAAAGGAAGAAAAGATTGCAGAACCATTAGCTCAATGCAGTTTTGAAGTTAATGAGTCTCCAGGGGTTCCTGTAACTATGACAAAGAAACAAGAGGAGGATGAGGAGATATTTAAGAAATTGAAGATTCCTTGGATGCCAGAAGGAATGCATTCTGCCTCAGAAGGACAATGTATTGATTCAGAGAATGAAAACTTACAGAGAAGCATTAAACATTAAGTATCAGATAGAATTCTTCCATGAAACAAATGAGGTGTTAGTACTTGCTAAAAGAATATTAAGAGAAGATTTAGAAGAGGTCAATAGCCATTACCAAGAGTTAATTGCAGTCTCCAAGGAAGCTTTGAAGAGAAAAAGACAGACACAAAGTCTGTGTGCAGAATTGAAGCAAACTGTTCAAGACATAACACAGCAAAATCAGGAGCTTTCAAAAGAGTTGAAGACCTAGAAGCTGATCATCAAAAAACAAGGAGAAAGACTCAAGCATTGGAAGGGATATCCCTTTTGGCAGAGGCTACTAAAGATTTTTAAAATGATTTAAATGATAGGTGTTATTAGTTAATTTTCGTAAAGAAGTTAGTTTAGTATGAATGACTTTATTTTGTTAAGTAATTCGGTGGTATGACCTAAAAAACAGTTTTTCAGTCATGTAATTGTTCTTGGTAACTAAAATAAAAGTAAGACTGTAGAATGATAGGAGGTTCTAATTTTTGTACAAGGGGAGGCTTTCAGCTACTATACAGAGCTAAGTTTTAGAAAATCTTATGTATTTTGAATTACTGATTATGGTATATATGCAAACTATAATCCCTTTTTATCTTCTATGCTGGTTTCATTTCTGATTTGTGTGATCACTCAGTTTATGAATTCATTTCTTGTTTAAGGTTGTTTCTCATTGAATGCTTATGAACTATGGATGAAACTCAGTTATGTGCTTATGCTTTTCTGGTTTATGTTTCATATATTATACATATCAATCTTATATTGTGCATGACTTAGTTTTTGTTATATCCTTATGAGTTCTACCCTCTTGTTTACAAACTGCAAAACCAAAACCCTAAAAAACCTATTTTACTTAATTTTGTTTTATGAGATTGTGTTGGCTTGTTCTTTAGTAGACTAGGAATAATTTCTGGCACTAACAGAGCCTTTTTTCTTCTTGACATTGGATTATTTGTTGGAGATCTTTAGTGGAAGAAATCCACTTTTCTATGGTGGACAGTCATGGTTGATGGTCAATGCACAAATATCAATATGGAGATGCATATTCATCATCTTCTTTAATACTTGGAGGTTCACCTCCTTACAACAATGTTTTAAAACTCTAATCAGCTAAGTTTCAACTTGGACTTGGACTCGGACTCGGCTCTGACTCAAACCAGTTTGAATTTTATGACTGGTTTTACTGAAAAATACATAAAATAGAGACAAAATATGCAAAATATATATATATATATATATTAAAGATTCCCAAACATTAGAGACAAAATATGCAAAATCTTCTCATCTATATACCACGTAAGGGAGAATATATCAAAATGGTCCAACATTGTTAATAGGGATTTTGAAATTTGAAGTAGATGAGGATATGAAACCTACAAATCAACCATAGCATCCCAATTAGAATAATCTTTAGGTGATGAAAACCTTCTTAAGGCCACCAATATCTAAGCTCATGGGTTGTATCCTCCCATCTCAATTAATGTTTGATAATAAAAAATTGTGGTGGTGCCCTACTACTAGGATGCATCATGCCTTACATGACGAATATACTATTGAAACTACACCCCCAAAACTTTTAAAATATGCAATATTTGGGTTGAATCACCTAACTTGGAAAACATGAATCCTCTAGCTCGGTTGTAATGATGCAGTTCTTTTGATCAGCTACTTGTTTTGCAACTTCTAAGGGGGAATATATGTGGTAGCAATAAAATATCTGAAGACCTTAAGTAAGATATAAAACCAGAAATTTGTTGAGATTATAGCTAAAATGCAACATCTTTTAAGGTCCAAGACTAGTATTTTAAAGGTGTAGTTCATGATAATGCAATATTACAGTGTTGTGATGAGAAATGAACTAATTGCATTATCATGAATGAGCACCATTGTAAGTGTTGATGTCTCTGGCTATCCATAGTTTTAAATTTTAATTAGTTTTATGGATAGTCGTAGGAGCTACATCTAGGATTGAACTCGTACCTACACACAGAAAACCCGGGTCTTTGTTTAATAGCAGTAGAAACAATGGCAATAAAAGAAAAAGCTTTGGAAAAATAATGTTTTCTGCAATTTTTGGTACAAAACAACCAAAACCTTTTGAGTTGTCAAGTAATGCTTGCATATTATTGGAATAGAAATCTAGTTTTCAGCTCAATGTCATCAGTATTGCAGATATTATATTGATGACTAGATGTACAATTTTGTAGTTTGAACAATAAGTAGCCAAATACACTACCAAAACAAAATAGACTCATGTCATAAAAAGAACTGATGATGAGTAATCTTCTTACCTAAAGGAGAATTTGGGGTTTGATTGGCACTGCTCTTTGGTGTTTTAGATTTCTCTTCATCTGGAGTAGGTGACCCATCTGATTGAGAAGGGGTGCTATTTTCAAGTTTAGAGGGACTTGCTGAAGACTGTTCCTATTGCTTAGGACTATCAGGAAATGAAATTGTGGGTAAATGGTATATCTTTTCACCAGAATCATCTGTGTCACTATCTAAAAACTTTTATGTTGTCACGATGTCAACCTCTTCATCTTCATCAACGTGTGATATTTTTACCTATTCAAACAATGCTACAACATTCAGTGGATATTCACATAGATTCCAAATCCCATAGACCAATGACCTACAAGGAAGCCACAGATCCCATCTCAGGAACAACTGATCAAGGACACCCTTTGTTGAAAGAGGGGTAACATCTTATAAGAACTCATTTCTGAACAATCAACTAAATTTTCTATGTTCTAGATACTTATTGAACTGTGAATAAGGTTTTCCTGGTTGTTTCCTACATGTTTTCTCATCTCCGTGTTTCTTTCAAAATATTTAGCTAATAATTTTCCTTCATAGGAGTGCTTAATGATTAAAATGAAATTTATTTTCGGGTAAGATGACTGTTTTGTTTCCTTCAATTTAGTGTGGAGAGACATTGACAGATTTCTTAGAATAAACGTTTTGTGAACCAGATATTGGAAAATTAAACAACAACTTGCACACCATACCATCAACGGTTGTAATTTGAGGCCTGGAGATTTGCTAGGATCTAGAACCATAAGTGAGCCTGTAAGTCACGACTTTGATTTCTGGTTGCTTTCTAGTTTCAAATATATAGTCAAAATATGAGATTGGTTGAATTTGAAGTTTTGGGCCATGTAGATAAAGATCTTAATTACGTTCAGAATAATGCACATTGATTTAGATTTAGGGCTTGATTATGATTTCATTTTGTAGTGAAGAATAATTCACTGAGTAGTTCTTGGATGATGCAAGAACCTGGAAGTTTTTGGTTCCCTAAGCATTACCCTCTTCAGTAACTCCTCTTTTCAATTGACAATGAGTGGTGCCACCACCTTCACCATTTGATCAATAAGCGGTTCCACCCTTGTAACGCTCTGTCTCCATATTGAAAAAAGTGATGCTCGAGTTTCGAAAGGAAATAGAGAAGACTCACAAAGCTTCTTGAAGGAAATCTTCATGGCACCCTCATCCCTACTCTTGTATACCACCTGAACTCGAGACCCCACCTAGTAGGATCTCCCTTCCACCTCACCCACCATTTTCTCAACCATCGCTATCCTCCCAATGGCTATAAATACTAGCTCATCCCCCATGGGTTTAAAGAGGAAAGTTATGTTGTTGCACCTAAGTTCAGGCCAAATCTAGGGTGAGCATAGAGAAGACAAGTTGTATCTTTGAGGACAATACTTGGCATGTGAGGAGGCATCACAACACTAAGGAAATGGTTGTAATATCTCTTATTTTATGATTAATGCAATTATGGTTTCTTTCCCATAAAATGTATTGTTTTATGATCACTCATTTTGTTATCAGATTCCTTAGTCATTGATATAGAGTTGTAGATCATTTTATGGTACTTTAATCTTGTTTGTTGTTTGATGTGTTTATTGCAGGTACACCTATGGAGATATAGCACCATAGAAGGACGATACATCATACTATAGGATAGGTAAAATATCCATTCCATACATCTACCAATTCTAGGGAAAGTGTGTATTGTTGTTATCACTCATTTGTTCTAGTTGTGAAGGATTCAAGCTAGGGAAACAATTCATGTCCGCAGGAGGTGAGAATTTCCAGCAACAAATTTGGAGACCATATTGGGGAAGAAATTCAACACTTATTATCTTTCTTGGTTTTCAGTTCTTGTCTTTATTCCAAACTTCAACTTTTTCAGTGACCAGATCTACTAGTTTTGTAGTGAGATTTTGGTTCAGTTTAACCAGATCTGCTTAGATCTGAAACACATCTACTTTCTATGCTCACTTTTCTTGTAATTTTCATGATTTGATGTTAGTTATTTGACACTTAACTTTCTTTTTTTCGCTCCATTTTTTGTTTTGAAACCTACAGGAGACACCGCACTTTCAGTAAAGATGATAGGTGGTGCCACCACGTATGCTCAGTAGACAACAGTTGGTGCCACTGCTCTATTTCAATGGATAAAAGGCAGTGCCCAGGTAGTAACGCTCTATCACCAACCTTCTGCAAGTGATTCCAGGTAGGGTTTTATACCCCTGTGATTTCAAAGCTTAGTATGAGTTTGTTTCTTTTATGAGTGTACTTCTAGCTTAATCATTGAATTCTTGAC
The DNA here is from genome assembly GCA_001517045.1 of Pseudotsuga menziesii. Lineage (NCBI taxonomy): Eukaryota > Viridiplantae > Streptophyta > Pinopsida > Pinales > Pinaceae > Pseudotsuga > Pseudotsuga menziesii. Next base: position 177,772 of record LPNX010611249.1, on the reverse strand, counting down.
TATTAAATTTGAAATCTGAAAGTGGTAAAGGATTATTTCATTTTGTTTTAAAGAGCTAGGTTGGGTTTGATTTTCGAAAGAGTGCTTGGAATTCATATAGTCATATCTCTTATTACTGTTAGATAAGTTGAAAATAAACATTTTTTCTTTTGGTTTCTTCATTATTTTTATTCATAGGTTAGTGAAAGTTGCTTTTGGTTTTGATTGGAAGAATTTTTTTGAGATTGATCATGGTTACATTTGTGGATGAACCTGTTAGCACTGGAAATTTACCAAAGGTTGTGAAGGCTTATTCCTAGGTAACAACAAAACCACTTTTAAACAGAGAAAACTGGCTTTTTTCTCTTCTGAGAGGGATCTCTCACAAAAATATTAACAAGGCTAGAAATGTACAAGTAAAAATATGTGTAGTTTGTAAGATTGGTTGAAACTGAACACATGACCATTGGGATATGGATTCAAGATGTGAAATATATATAACAAAAATGTATGCATGGGAATTTTAACACAGAGGCAAGATAGCTACCCAGTCACAGTCAAAATTTAATTGTCTGGTGGGAAATGAAGAACAAGAACAGACCATTAACACAGAGCATTAGGAAATTAATTCTGTATTAATTTTAGAAGAAAGGTTTTGTGGACATCTAAAAAGAGCAGCTAGAGCCTGTAAACATGAATTCTAAATTGTTATACTCTCATTCCAGAAGTTAAAGAAAACATAATGGACAGATAAAATGGAAAAACATTCACATGAGAAAGGAAAATACAGATTGTAACATGGAAATAACACATGAAGCTCTGGAAAAACACCAACTTCGGCTCTGCAATTTTATTAACAAACACTTGAAAACATACAACTCCAAAATTACACGGGTTCCAACCCTTTTTCCCTCTGTAGGAGGCAAATTTATAATGTCTCGGACCTCCTAGACCGACCTTAGAATCAAGATTAGTTACAAACCAAAGAACAAACTTATAACAAACTCGAACGTGGCATATTCACCATGATTTACATAAAACAGAAATAAACTGCGGACTACTGGAAAAATAGGCTTAAAATATTTTTCTACATATCTCAGCTGAGGATGACTGTAAGAAATCTGATAGAGGTGATTTCGAATAGGCATTTATTGAAGAAAAACCTTTGCGCTATCCTCATTGATATCTTCATGACTGTAATTTATACTTGTTCAATCCATACATTAGAATTGATTTCCACTGCTTAGACCTGGGAAAATCTGCAATGATCGTATCTTGAGCCAGAAATATGAGCTCCATGTTATCTGAATATGTAAGATTAGGTATCTTGGTACATGCAGTTTTGAAATCAAATAATGTTTTGAATTCCCCAACCAATTTAACAAACACAACAGGTCCCGACATGGCATGCTACATATCCTCAAATTTGTTGTGATCAGATCTGCGAAGGACCAATTTTTCTAGATATTCCTCCTAAGTAAACAAGGGTCCTTTTTCCTCTCAAAAGAAAGGTATTCCTTTGTTTACCAGTGGATTAAACAAACTGATCACTTCTTTAACTCTATGATTTATGATGTCTATCTTGGCTTGTACAGTCTCCATCATTCTGTATTTTCCATCAACTCTCCTGGCCCATGAGACCACAACAACTTTGTCCTGGATACCCATTATTTTGATTTAGTCTTTTGATCAAGTACTCAAAAAGTCAACAACATTTTTAGCTACCTACATTGTCTTTTTATTCAATGCTTGTTTTACTACCACAACATTTTTCCTAGCAAACAACAAAACATTCTCTTGATCAGCAACATAATCTAAATACAATCTGAATTCACTGGCCTCTTTGATGATTTCATCCCAGATCATGTGTTTGCCCCCCTGCAAGGCCATTTGGACAACCAATTTTCTGTTTAATTTGGAATTTTGGTTTATCAATTCTTGACATCTTTCCTCTAACTTCGTCTTCGCTTCCTCTTTTTTCAAATCCATGTCTTCTAAATTTTGGTTTTGCTGCTTTAATCCGGTAAGCTCCACATCCCTTAGCTTTACCTGTTATACCCAAATCCTGGCACCAACATGTGATGAGATCCTTAACCCCTATGTTTGCCCTAAATCCAAAACTTGGAGTGGAAACTTGATCTGGATATCAATTCTACTTGAAAAAGCATAGTACCACGCTTTCCCTTTTGTTGATGAGTGGTACCTTTTTTAGCACCGCCTGAGTCCTATTATAGAAAAGCGGTGCCACCACATATGTGCTATGTTCTTGAAGCAGTTCTCACCTAAACCGCTCTGTCATAAGGGTGGAAAAAAGGTACCCTTGGTAAAAATGGAAAAAGATAAGATTCTCGAGGTTTCTAGAATATGAGCTTCATGTCCTCCCTTATCCCTATCAATCTGGGTTAGCTGGAGTCGAGATCCCTCTTGGTAGGATCTTATAGCCAGCTCACCCAAAATTCTCTCAACTATCCCTATCCATTGAGCCTTATAAATACAAGCTCATATCGATAGTTGAGGGAGGGAACTGAATGGTAATGTTATGCTGTTGAATTGACTATCTAGTCCAATCCATTGGAGAGCACAAGAGAGCAAGTTGGAGCTATCGGGGATGAGGTGTTTGTCTTGTGGAGGAGTTTGTCAACACTAAGGCAATGGTTGTAAGCTTCTTCATTTATTTCTTAATGCAAAGCTGATTTCTGTCCCACATATCTGTTGTATTGATCTCGCATGTATATGTTACTTGATTCCTTAGTCACTAGTATGGATGTGTGAATAATGTTATGGTAGCTTTGATGTTCTTGTTTGTTTGAAATGTTCTCCAAGTACTACAGGTTCGTCATCAAAGCATTATTCCAGGTGTTTACAACATTTAGGGAAGGTCTTCATCCTTTGTCATTCACTCATTTGTTATGGATATAAACCATTCAGACCAAAGGAACAACTTCTTTTTGCAGAAGGTGCAATATTCCTGACAACAAATCTGGGAACTCCACTGGGGAATAAAGCAAGTTTCAGTTGATCTGATCTTCCTCAGTCCTTGAACACTTGTCTAAATCCAAGCTCCAGCCTCCTATATTTGCAGTCAGATATACATCTGATCTACTGAAAGTTTTTGTTTGAAATATTAAGATCTCTTTAGATCTGAGCCACCTTAACTTTCTATGCTCTGTATTGTGGTTGATTCATCATTTTTTATGAAGTTTTTGACATTACTAACTTGATTTTTTTTCTCTCCTATTGTTCTGCGTGATTACAGAGAACTGCATATGTGCCTTTGGCAAGGAGCGGTGCCACTGCCTGAGTCCAGTTAGCAATAGGCAGTGCCACCGCCTGAATCCAATGAGCAAGAATCGATTCTGCCTCAAAACGGCCTGTCAGTAACTTCATCTACGCAGTGCCAGGTAGGCTCTGTTCTAGACTTTGTATTTTGATTTTTGTGTGTTTTTGGCTTATTTTGTGATGAAAATGAAGTGTATTTAAAAAAAAAATGCTCCCTCACGGCCATGAATTGTGTATTCTACAGTCGCTTTGATTATTATATTCCCTTTGCATTCAAAGATAGTTTGTGTTTCTTGCATTAAATTTTACATTCTTTTCTTTTCTTGAAACATCTTTCTCTTTTCTGTAGATATTGTTCATTGGAATTGGAAAATATACATTTCATTTTCATGAGTAGGTTTTGGTTTGTTTTGGACATGGAATGTGTGAGTGATCCATGTTGTTTTGAGTCTTTCTTTGCTTGGGGTGATTCTTGTTTCCTTTTGCATGCTGATTTTTTCAGTGCTTGGTAGGAAAGATTGGTTCTTTGTTTACTTGTATGTTTCAATGAGAATTTTTATTTTTTTCTCTCCTTTGCTTTATTCGCAAGCGTTTGTTGAATGATTTTTTCTTGTTTTGTGCATGATTGTTTGAAATTCTAGATCTTACTTTCATTAAGAAGAAATATATGTTTTCAGCTTTGCGTCCATTAGAGTTAGTTTTGTTTGGAAATGTTAGTGAAATCATCTTTCCATTAATTTTTTATGCATCTTTTTCAAGCATGAAAAGATAGGAAACATTTTTTGTTTATTTATGTTTGATGTTCTTTAGATCTTTTTTTATTTTCCTTGAAGATTGTGGGGGTGCATTGATATTTCACTTTTTCGTTTGAAAAGATAGAATTGCATTTGCATTTGGGTGTGCATTTTTGGGAAGAAAAGTAAATATCTCTCCCTCTCTTAAGTAGAAATTCATTGAAGAGGAAAACTTGCATTATCATATAGATCAGTGTGCATATTCTTTAAATTCAAGTTTTCACTCCATGGTTCCACCTAAACGCACAAGATAAAATTAACAGTAGTACTAGGTTAAAAATTTTAGCAATTTGAGTGATAAGTTCGTGACGTGTTCGGGCGTCATAAAAGGTAGGAGCTGTCATTACTTTGTCCGCACTACATCCCAGGACTCACATGGTTCTTCCACGTACCGTCGGTATATCGAACGACCTTTCATGTACCCTTGAGGTATATAGAAAGGTACTTCACGTACTCGATTGTATATCAGAAGGCCCCTTGTGAACGGTTGTGCATTAGACAACAATACTACCAATTTGAGCTCCCACGTACCTAGTGTATATTGGGAGACCCTTTTTAGGAATCCTCAAACCATATAAGTTATCCTTCTGGCCTGTCCTATGAGGTTCCTAACTCTTATCCACTCCTTTCACATGTTTTCTTGTTGCTTTTAGTTTGAGTATTACTTTCTTGTGCGTGGTAGTTAGGGGGTTTTTAGATATTTTAGAGATGGAATCCCCATCTGGGACTACCAATCAAGAGATCCCTTTCCAAGGTGTACATTTTGTATTCCCTCCAAGTGAAGGTATTGGTCCTCCCTTTATTGCCACTATAAATCTTCCTGGATTAACTATAGGATTACCGGTCTGGCTGTTTAATATGGTAATTCCTGTTACACCCAATGTCTCAAATGCCACCTCTCCTCTAGGATAGGATCGACCTCAACCTAATCCCTCTCCTTCTTCATCAATTGTTGCTTCATCCCTTTCTTCTTCTTCGCTTGACCAAAGCTCTATGGTTAGTAGTCATGTGGATAAGAAGAAGAAGAAAGGGAAGGGTAAAAAGAAGAAGGATAAGAAAGAGAAAAGGAAGCAACTATATGCTCTTAATGGTGCTCGTTCTAAGAGAATGCCTGGAAAAACCAAGTTCCCTTGTAAGCTTTGCAAGGGGGACCACCCTCTTGAGTGTCCCGGTCTCTCCCGTGTACAAGAAGAGTGGTCTAAAAGGTCCAAACTGTCTGTGTCATCAACCTCTGATCATCATGTTGACGATACTCCCTCAACTAGTGACCCATTGGTAAAAGGTTGTAAGGGTAAAGTTTTGTATCCTTGTTTGGTATGCAAGGCCATGCATCGTACTTTTCTTTGTCTAAGCATGGATGAAGTTTCGTGTTGGTTGGAAAATATTACCAATCATTAATAGGTGATTCCAACAAGTGATAGTAAGTTATCCGTTGATTCTTCGCTGGTTGACCAAGTGATCAATTCAGTTTCATCTATAATTGATCCCACTCTTCCTTCGGAGAGTGAAGTGGTTGAGTCGATGTCATTTCCACCCGATCCCGCTCTTTCATCAGAGAGTGTTAAGATTGAAGTAGTCTCTTTGACCAAATCTTCATCTTGTTCTTCTCTTCCAGTAGAGAATGAACTAAAACCTGCTGAAGTTTTTATGCTTCGTTCTGATTTTTCTCGACAAGAGGAATTTTTTTTTTCTGTTTCGACAGAACCCTCTCCAAGTAATGAGGTTATTTCCTTTGACTGGAGTAACCTAACAGAGTCTCATCTTCATTCGAGTGTTCCTTTCCAGATAGTTGTGAATGTTACTTCTAGGCGAATACTTCATACTATTGTTGATGAAGGGGCTTCTGTTAGTATTCTATCCTCAACTGCTTGGCAAGTTTTAGGTTCACCTTAGCTTGTGCCATCCGCTGATCAGATACTGGATTTTAATCGTAGGCCTACTGCACCTTTAGGGACCCTTCCTTATTTACCTATTACATTAGGAGGGAAAACTATCTGTATTGATGTTATGGTGGTCCAAGGTCATTTAGATTTTAATCTGCTCCTTGGACGTGATTATGTTTACGCCATGAAAGCCGTAGTGTCCACACTCTTTAGATTTATGCATTTTCCCCATGATGGGAAGATTGTGACCATTGATTAGCTTTCTTTTGTTACACCTAAACATCTCATTACTCCTAGTAATCAGACTTCCCTGAATGTGCCGCATGTTCTTGTGGTTCCTTCCCCTTATTCTAGTTAGCTTCTTCCCATCATAGGTAAAATGGGGGGCATGGCTCTAGTCTATGGACATCATAATGGAGCTAAGCCACTAGATTTTATGCAATGGGGGAAACCTACCAACCTCTGGATATCATGTTCAGTAGGAGTAGGTTTGAGAGCATAGTTTACATTTGGTTTCAAGCTCGTTAAAAAATAAAACCACTCCTTAACCATAATTTACCTTTTGGTTTCAAGCTTGCATAAAAATGAAACCATGTAGTGAGCAAAGTTCCCATTCTATGTCAAGCTCGTTAAAAAATGAAATGGATCTCCTTAAGCATAGTTTACCTTTTGGTTTCAAGCTTGCATAAAAATGAAACCATGTTCCAAGCATAGCTACCTTCTGTTTCAAGCTTGTGTAAAAATGAAACAGATCGCCTTCCCTTGATTTGAGTCTTCCCTTTAGTGTTAGAACTCAAACCTTCTTTCACCTACCTAATTCTCATTCTTCCTACCCCCCTAGTGAACATTTTCACATTAGTAACCTGGTTTTTGAGGTTTGGTATGGAAGAAGAATCGTCAGACAAAACGAAGCTTGGGGGGCATGTCGAGCCCCTAGCAACCATGCTAGGGGTAGGATTTGCTAGAAATCATGCTGGGGCCAATATTCCAACCTCTATATATCATGTTAATCGGATTTTTCAAGCATAGTTTACCCATTGGTTTCGAGCTTGCGTAAAAATGAAACCAATCTTCGAGCATTCTTTCAACTGATATTTGAGCTTGTTAAAAATAGTAAGATGGTGTCGAGCTTACTTTTCATTTTTCACGCTCTGGTTAAAATATGAAAAGTGGTTTGAGCTTAGTTTATTAATTTTTTGTGCTCTTGATTCAAACATGAAAAATTTTAATATAGTCCTCTTTAAGCCCTTTTCAGACCCTTAAAATGTGAAAAGATAGTCGAGTACTTGTCTTCTTCATACTCGTAAAAGTATTTGAAGATTCGTCTCTCTGACGGTAGGTTATCTCTTTTTTGGTTCGAATGGACTATTTACAAACAAGAAACACTCTAGCCAACTGGAAGAGTTATCTCAGGTATTATTTTATACTTTTTCGGGCCCTACAGACTAAGTCATATGTAAAAGGACCCTTTGGAGTCTTCTTCCGTGGTCATTCAAACTTTCTAAACGTGAACAATACCGAGTTAACTTTCATTGGACTTGTTAAATAAAACATTGAGAGACCCTCGTTTGGGAACGAACCCCTCCTCTATCAGGTTCATAAAACATATGAGTTTGGACTTGTCTTCAGATGAGCTACAATGAGTGTTTGTTTCCCTCTTTGAACTTGTAAAAAAAAAAGAGGCACTCATCAACCATGATGGGGAAATTATGGGACAAGAATCATTTTACAAATAAATGGCAATTTGTCATTACCTTTGAACATGGCACTTGTCTACATATCATTTCAATCAATTGGGTATTCAACTGATTTCTGTGACAATCCACTTTCATGAGTCATGTCACTCCTTTGAGTCTTTCAAAAGAATGCATTGTCCACCGTCGCACAGTGTGTTTGTCTGGTATAGTCATGCTTCCAAGTCTTTTGTCGTGCCGCCTGATCTTCAAAGGGAAGTTGAAAAAGTTTACCTCTGTAGCCAAAACAATCTCTGTGTTAGTACTTTTGATTCATTATTATGGTTATCTCATTCACATCATTCCAGAACTTTGTTACGAGTTTTGTGTCGTCGATGTGGGATTCATCATGGCCCTCCTTCAACGAGACTATTCCTGTCGACATCGGCTCATCATCTGGGAAATAGTCTTAGAAACAAATTTTAGTACCTTGAGATCCGTATGCCTTAATGATAAATTCTCTCACTCTCGACATAGGCTCACATCATTGACCTTTGATCGATAAAATCGACTGGTTTTTCAACATCAAGACATATATTCACACTCAGTAGATTGTACTAGGTTACCTTGGGAATCATTGACATCAATGGTGATCTCCCTCACACTTGTTAATGGTTCACATCATTGGTCGGTAATCAAGTGGTTTCTACCATGTTCAACTTTAGAACATTGTAATCACATGGATAGAATCGTACTTTGTGGAAAATGAGACGAAGACCCTGGGTACTTGTTTAGCACTCATTGCTTTCCCCTGGTTGCAATGGAGTTTTGTATATATAGCATGGATCCACATTTGTATGGTCATGGCTATGCTCAAATTTTCATTTTTATGACATAGATATACGTTGTATATCTGGTAGCTATGTCCAATTTTGAGTCCTATATCACATGGATCTACGTTGTATTCGAGTAGCCATGGTTGTTTATTCCTCTCATGGATCTGCCTTGTATTGGTATGCAGCCATGAGTTGGTTACATTTTTCTATGATTCAAAAGTATTGATGTATTGCAGATGCCTACTCTATCACACTCTTCGACCGAGATAACTCTCACCTCGAAGTGACAACTTGTTCTCTCAAAGCTCTCGCTTATCGTATCCCTCTAAGCCTCATGCTTTGGGGGGAATTTTGTTATACCCAAATCCTGTCACCAACATGTGTTGAGATCCTTAACCCCTATGTTTTCCCTAAACCCCAAACTTGGAGTGGAAACTTGCTCTGGATATCAATTCTACATGAAAAAACCTAGCACCGTGCTTTCCCTTTTGCTGATGAGTGATACCTCGTTCAGCACCTCTTGAGTCTTGTTATAGAAAAGTGGTGCCACCGCGAATGTGCTATGTTCCTGAAGCGGTTCTCACCTAAACCGCTCTGTCATAAGGGTGGAAAAGAAGTGCCCTTGGTAAAAATGGAAAAAGAGAAGATTCTTGAGGCTTCTAGAACATGAGCCTTGTGTCCTCCCTTATCCCTATCAATATGGGTTAGTTGGAGTCGAGATCGCTCTTGGTAGGATCTTATAGCCACCTCACCCACAATTATCTCAACTATCCCTATCCATTGAGCCTTATAAATACAAGCTCATATCCATAGTTGACGGAGGGAACTGAATGGTATTGTTATGCTGTTGAATTGACTATCTATTCCAATCCATTGGAGAGCACAAGAGAGAAAGTTGGAGCTATTGGGGATGAGGTGTTTGTCTTGTGGAGGAGTTTGTCAAAACTAAGGCAATGGTTGTAAGATTCTTCATTTATTTCTTAATGCAAAGCTGATTTTCGTCCCACATATCTGTTGTATTGATCTTGCATGTATATGTTACTGGACTCCTTAGTCACTAGTATGGATGTGTGAATAATGTTCTGGTAGCTTTGATGTTCTTCTTTGTTTGACATGTTCTGCAGGTGCTACAGGTTCATCATCAAAGAATTATTCCAGGTGTTTACAGCATTCATGGAAGGTCTTCATCCATTGTCGTTCACTCATTTGTTCTGGATCTGAACCATTCAGACCAGAGGAACAACTTCTGTTCATAGAAGGTGCAATATTCCTAACAACATTACCTATGACATAGCATTAGACAAGGAGGTGGCATATGTTTCTACATTGGGAATAGTGGTTGGAATTTCCACCTCTTCACTTTCTCTTGTAGTTCCTTTTCCTTGGCTGCTAGCCTAGCCTTTAAATCCTTTTCACTTTCCTTTAGCATCTTAGCCTCCTTCTCCCATTGTTTCTCTTTCTCCTCAAGCTTCAAAAGCTTGGCTTTGCAATCCATCAGCTCAGTACTTAAAGCCTCTTTTTCTTTCTCAAATTCAGTCAACTCAAGAGTCTGAATGAGTTGAGTAGAAAGGATTTTCAATTTCTTCTTCAGTATTTGGACCTCTTTTTCTTTTTCATCTAGCAACTTTTGAGTTTCTCCCCCTTTTTCTGATTTCCCTTCACATTTCAGTAAATCATCCTACAATTTCTTTAATTTTGATCCTAAGGGCCTTGTTCTCAACCCTTTCCTTCCTTAGAAGGTCCCGAGTCTTCTTTTTATTTGACTCCAGCTTGGACACCTGTATTGTAGCTTTTAGCAATCTTGTATTTAAGAAATCATTGGTTTCTCTATAGAGGTGTATTACATCTGTAGTGGGAATATTTTCTAAGTTCACATTTACTTCAAACACTTTATTACCCATATTCATGGCTAGACTTAGGGTATCTTTAACATGATCCCTTAGAGATTTCAATGTTACATCTGGCTTGGGAAATTGTTTTACCTGCTCATATAATTTTCCTGTCTCATCAAAATTTTTATTAGCCTTCTCTTTGTAAGTGTTCAGCCAATCTTCTTTAGATGCATACTTGTTTGGAGTTTGTCCATCAAATACATACTCCTGAAGCTCTAACCCAGCTTCCTTGGAATATTCTTGTTTATGTTTTCCCTTTACATTTCGCTTCTTCACCTACCCTCTCATACTTCCTTTCTTCACCTACACTATTTGTTGTTCTTGTTCAACTTTCTATTTTTTTGGTGTGCTAGCAGTATCTATTTCATCAGTATCCATGAGCTTTGCATGCTCTCTCTTCTTGGTATCCTCTAAAAATCTTATTAAAGATGAGACATTTCCAGCAGCTGCAACTATATCAGAGAGATCCATGGGAGGAGAATCATTTCCAGGTAAGGAAGACACAGAATCCATTTCCATGTAGACATTATCTGGGGCCTGATTTGGATAATACTCCCAATCAACTACCTCCCTGAGTCCAACTACTTCTGTGTGTTCAAAAGGTTTGTTGTTATTAGCCTATATTCTCTTTGAAATCATCTGATTAGGATCATAATTGATTGCAACTCCCAAAGGAAACCCCATACTCTTAAGCATAGTATCAATTACTAGCAAGGCAGCCCTACTTTTTACAACATATGGCCCTGCCTCCCAGGGAAATTTGATTTCTAAACTCTTCCTGAAGCTTAGGATGTGTTCTTCTTCTACTGTAAGCTTCTGTCTGAGAAATTCCAAAGAGAAAAACCTAACTGTCAGGAAAGTTGGGAGAACATAGGACTGGTGCACAAATCCATTCAACCTTATAATAGTTTCTGCCTCTGCAAGGAACCAATCTCATACCATTTTTCTAGGGGATAGATGCAGTTGTTCCTTCATTTTTGGAAACACCCTAGGCAATATTTCCTAAAAGAATATGTTGTAAACTTCAGCCATCAGATCATTCATAAACTTGCTATAATTCATGGTCATTTCATCTGTGAGCACCCACTTAGGAGACTAAAATTTGTCTTCATGGTGTGACAAAAACATCCTCAATATGAAAGACTGATATTGGAAAACCCTATTATTGTGGAATTTAACTAGCTGAGAACGAATGTTTTCAGCTATAAACTCATCAAATTTAAGGAAACAGGACTGAAAGGACTGTCCTGGAATTTTAGGTTCAGTAGGACAAGTACTCAGGGACAAACACAGACTCAACAATGGCTCTAAGACATAGCCATTTGTATCTAAACCTAAAAACTGACTGGCTAGAGTTACACAAGATTGGGCTTCTTCATTAAATAGATCTAGGTCAATTGGATAGGACAAACTTAGGATCTCACCATCAGGTTTGGAACATGATTTCATAAAGGCTTCCTTAATTTCAACTACAGACTCATGGAAAAAATGAATGATAATCTCCTCTTTGTGTTCCCGGGACAACTGAACAAACTCATGTGGAACAACTAGGGATTTGCGAAGGGCGAGGGCATCAATAGGGCATAGGATTTTAGACTTAAGCATATCCATAATGACTCCTTTAGTTTCAAAATAATTACTTACGCACCATTCGACAAACTCAGGGTAGTTAGGGGTCTGGTTGATAGAGAAAAAGTAAAAGAAGGATTTAAAAACACCATGGTTATCGTTACCCTAGTCCTTAAGAACCTTCAACCTATTCTTAGCTGTTTCAATTGTCTCATTCATTAGAATAGAATAACAAATTTCAACATTTTCATCTTCAAAACTCTTCTCATCCCTCTGATAAGAAACCCCTACTTCCTCATTATCTGCTACTTCTACTACCTCTACCTCATCCATTCTATCCATTCCAGACATACTCAGAAGGTTTGAAAATGCCTACCTTATCACTTCACACGGTTCTCTAATTTGTCCATGCTAGAATTCTACACACAGTTAGGGTATTCGTCAATTTCGAAGCTTCAGGAAAGACAAATATTTTTCAACTCCATGTAGATGCTTTTATATTTTTCTATATTGCATAACCCTCATGCTTCTTCAGGAAATCTGTACTGTATATCTGTTCATCTTTGCAATCCAAGCCTTCAATACACCAAATATTCATACCAACACTCAACACTATTAACCTGCACAACTTGATTTTGGGGAAATAAACATCAACCATCGATCTCTAAACTACCTTCATCGAGACCGCTCAACATTGAGAAATTTAACATTCCTCCAATCCTTTTTCATCTGATCAAGTGAGCAAATTATGATCACAGAATGATTCTTATCCAGTAATCAAGCTTGACCTCTCATAGAAACCATTTATCTTTGCAGTCCCTACTACTTTCCGCGGATTGAAATCCTGACTTTGTCCGCACTAGTTCAATCCGCGAAATTATTCCAAACTACAGATCTATCTCTGCTCTCATATCCACTGTCCGATATTTCCACCCTTTTAACTCATCCCACGATTTGAAAAATCTTTTTTGTCCGGGCATGTTCACCACGTGGAATGCTTTAGCGTTTTTAATCTAGCTTTAGATCAATCACAACCCTCCAATCAGCGAAATGTTTGTTCACCATTGATCTTCACCCTCCTAAATCTGAACCATCGATTCATGACACTCTTTTTCTTATTTTCGTTGTTTCTTATTCCAAAAGGTATAACAATCCACCACCATGGATCCAAACCCTTTCATCATCCCACGACCCATTACGAATGATTCATGCACCCCTGTTAACTTAAAGGGTTCCTTCATAACATTTTCAAATAAGGCCATTTCCCAAAACCTTCAATAATCCAAATATTTTCAAATATGGTGTTGACAGAACCATTGGGTCCTTGATTAGTTTCACAAACTTTCAGGAATTCATGTTTCTTCCATTTATTTATACGCTCTTTTCTCAACAAAAATATCATATTTTGAGTTAAGTCTTTTCATATTTGAAGAATTTTAAAAAGAGTTTAGTGTGCCAAGTAGTAGTAGCACCTTTCTTTTCGGAAAATAGATCTTAGTTTATCTACTTTCAATTTTGGTTATTAGAAGTCTTTTGTTTGCTTGCAATTTGAAAGATAGTTTAGTGTGATTGTTCAAGATTTATTTGTTTGAGAAATGGAATTGAATCACTCTCTCCCTCCTATAAGTAGGGAATAATTCGAAAGATAAAGTGAAAATTTGCATGATCATGCTGCATGGTTTTACTTTTTCTGTCTACACCTCATGCATTCAGCTAATCGTTTAAGGTAAAATTAACGCTAGTTTTAGGTTAAAATTTTTAGTAACTTGAGTGATAGGATAGAGACATGTTCCGACATCTTAAAACATAGGAGTTGTCGTTCTATTACCTGCACTACAACCGAGGGGCTTGTATTTATTCCTCGTACCAATGAGTATATCAAATAGTCTTTCACATACCCTTAAGGTATATAGAAAGGTACTTCACATACTCGGTAGTATATCAGAAGGATCCTGTCGAATATTTTTGCATTATACAACACTAACACGGATTTGAGGTCCCACATACCTTGCGTATATCAGGAGACCCCTCTAGGATACCTTAAACCAACTGAGAGAATCCTTTTGGTCGTCTTGTTGGAGAAATACACCGAGAACAAATATCGGGGAGCTACTATGCACGTGTTTTCTAGGTAGTCGGGTATTCAGGAAAGGGTACGGTCCCAATCCTCCTTGTTGCGTTTTACTGTTGAACCCCGTGGTATATCGTGAGTTGCAAAGAATTGACAATCCTAGTGAGGAACCGGATTTTATCAGTCCCTCTTATCACCTAAGTTTTCTTGTAACCTTTAACTCGCATAGGAGTGGTTTTGTGTGCGATTCTAGTTTCAAATCCTAGGTTAGGTTTTTAGTGACCAACAGCTGGATAAGTTACCTTTGAGATGATCTCGAAGAGTTCAAGGCTTACCACCTTACCTTCGTCCTGTTGTAGGAGAGATCCCAATGGAAGCCACAAACCAAGGTGTTATAGTTGATTCCCATGTGGAAGGGAATCTAGTTGTGGAATTCAGAGAAAAATTTACTACTTTTGATAATCCCTTGGTCGAACAACCTCCTACGGCTGATACCACATTTATTTTTCCAATGGAAGGTCAAGCTGGTTCATCAAATTGTGCCTTTAATCACCCATTTGATGACACCAGGGGGGGGGGGATTTGGCCCTAATGCTCCTTTCTGGAGAAGTTCTTTAGGACAAGCTATTTTCGAATATGGGACTACTAGACCTTCCTATGTTACCCCCATTAGGGAGGCTCCATCGAATGAGGAATTGTTTATAAGGTTCCAACCATCTATTGATCATTTGCATAATTTTCAAGAGGGCCTTGAAAACATCACTGCTTCGCCTCTTCCTCATCGTGCAACTATGTCTTCTATTTTACCTTTTCTTCCAAAAATAACCCCTCCTGGATATCGTGCAATTTCTTCATCTCAAACAAATCCTAATTTAGGATCACTGGATCATGGTACAAAAACTCATGATCCAGGCCAACCCTCCAATCCTGCTCTTTTAGTTCCAAATCCTGGTTCTGCCTCTGGTTCTCCCATATATTCTACCACTGGGGGGAAACCCCCAACCCAATTTGTTTAAATGATTAGTGGAGTTACTTCCAGTACAAATTAAAACCCTGTTGTAGGACAACCATCAATCATTGTTCCTTCCACAAACACCAATGTGGTTATCCCTCCTTCTAGTACAGGGAAATCCTCAGGGGTACAACCTGTAGTTAATCAACCTTCTTGGGGTTATAATTACCTAGGAAACCAACCACCTATAAGCAATGCAAATTATCAACATACATCTTCAGGGATTGTGTATCCTGGAATTCCTTACCCCATAAATATGTTTACGCCATGGGGGAAACCTAATTAGCTATATATGCCTATGCCTGGAGGAACACCTATGGATACTGCTAGAGGTTATGGAGGACCACCTTTTGGTTGTACTCCTTTTGGAGGGCCACCTTTTGAGGTCCACCTTTTGGAGGACCACCATCCAGGGGAACACCTTCTGGAATACCACCACCTAGAGGACCACCATCGTGAGGTCCACCACCTAGAGGACCACCTTCAAGAGATCCAACACATGGAGGAACACCTTCTAGGGGACCACCATCTAGAGGACAACCTTATGGAGGACCACCACCTGGAGGACCCCCTCCACCTGGAAGAGGACCACCTCCTAGGGGCCCTCCACCATCAGGAGGATTCAGAAGGATCACCTGCGAATCCACCACCCCAACAACCAAATTATCAATCGACTTATGGTCCTACTGGTATACAGATTCCATATCAATATTACCAATATGTTGAACCTAATCAACAACTTCCTTTCTTGGAAAATTTGGACTTGCATGATTTTTCCAAGTTGATCAACGATCCCATCCAACATAACCCTTAGTGGCCTGCATTTCTGGTTAAGTTACCGTCATACATTCTGAATTTTGATGGGAAGCAGGTAGAGGATCCAAAAAATCACGTTATGACATTCCATCTATGGTGTTCTTCTAACTCCTTGATGGATGATTCTATCCGTTTGCGGCTCTTCCAGCGAACTTTAACTGGCACGAATTCCAAGTGGTAAATTGAGATTCCACAACATTTATTTGTGGATTTCAACTCATTGACAATAGTTTTTCTTACCCATTTCCAGCTACCTATCCGTTACGATACTGGTGCGGATATTTTAACATCACTTCGTCAGAATAATTCAACGCATATATCATATCATATTCATGAGTGGAGGAGACGATGGAGACTTATTAAATCTCATATCCTAGACCAATTGTTGGCTGATTAGTTTATGAAATCCTTGTTGCCTCCCATTTCCCATGATGTGTCTATGGGTGGTGTTTTCATTGAAGAGCGGTCTATCAATCGGGCTCAATACCTGGACTTGGTTTATTCTCATTCTGGAACTTTGTATGATCTGATTCCTCAGGCTCCTCATCCCATCACAGACCTTGCCAAGCCTCCTGCAGAAACTCCTGTTCATGGGGTTGTAGGTTCAATCCATTCCCCGTAAGCAATGAAGCCTGCTAAGAAACAGAGTACTTCTACCACCACTCCTTCTACTCCCACAATTTCTGCCGAGGTGAATTCTATTCAAACTACATAGACACTCGGTAATAAAAATAAAGGAAAAGGAAAAGGTAAAAAGTTAGGAAATGAGCAGGAGAACCCCAATACTGCGACCTCAGATAACGAAAACAATGGTAAGAGGAAGGCTAAGTATCCCTACATATTGTGTGGTGGTGACCACTTCACGAAAGAGATCCCTCATCATGAAGAAATCAATAAATTTTTGAAAAATAACCCTACACCAACGATACTTATGGAACCTCTTCCGTCTCAACAACAATTGATTGATCATATGTCTTCACAAGGAACCTCTAAATCTACTGAAGAGATCTGAATGATGTCCATGGAAACTGTTAGCTTGACTACTCATAGTCAGACATATGACAAACCGACAGAGAAGAAGGATGAAAGTGCTTCTTCCAAGAAAGTTCCTTCTACAAGTTCTTCTTTTCCACCTCTGTCTAATGGCCCTCTTACAATCGAGAAACCTAACCTTGAATTGATTTTGTGCCCACCTAAGAGTACTCTCCAGAAATCTGTTTTCAACCCAAATGCTCAAGCCGCCCAATTCTACAATGTTGTTTAATATTTGGATCAAGCATCTTGTGTTATGTCTACACTGGAGGTACTCCAAAGTTTCCCTATGCAGCGCAAAAATATGTTGACAGATTTAGGGGCCTTAGATCCAGATAACACTAATATGATTCATTTTAATGTGGAGAATTACAAGTCCAGGTTACCTCGCCATCTTGCATTTCAAATCGCGACCAAGGTAGTTGGGAGAAAGTTCCATATGACCGTATTGAATGAAGGGGCTTCCACCTCAGTATTTTTTGTGTATTGCTGGAGAGCCATTGGTTCTCCAGAACTTAGAAGACACTCACAAATTTGAAACCTTTTGACGGATGAGGTTTCCAACCTCATGGCCTGTTACCGACCATATCAATCGAGCTAGGAGGAAATACTGTTTCCATTCAAGTGGAGGTAGTCGATGCTCCATTAGATTATAATATGCTATTGGGGAGAAACTGGTTTTATGCTATGACAGCTATCACTTCAACGTTGTTTCATACTCTCCAATTCCCTCACTTAGGGAAGATTGTAACTATTGATCGGATTGATTTCTATTCACCTGATGTTACTACCCCTACCGCAAACAATATTCCTATGATAGGGAAATCCCCTCTGCCTTATCAATCAGTTGGGGTAGGAATGTTGTAGTATTCAACCTTTTATGGGTGTGTTTCACTCAATCCCTCCTAGTACAAAAGTGGTAACTATTAACATGATTTCCACGACCGACCACAATCCTAGAGGTAAAGAAGTTGTTGAGACATCTTCTGTAGGTCCTTACAAAGTGCTCTACGATGTTATTCTATTTGTTTTCGATGTACACTATGATGATCATCATCTAGTGGCATCAAATCCCTACCACCTACCCTATTGGATAGATTCCCCTCTCCCCACTCTAGATTATCTCTCGCAGACTTTTTCGTCAGATGAGTCTATTATGGAGATCATCAGTGTGGATGAACTTGTATGGGAATATCATCACCATAGATCCTCTTTCCTTCCCAACGCCAATTCAGTAGACTCTGATTTTGTGTCTCTAATTAGTATTGATATTGTCAAAAATCCTCAAACACTTGTACTATTACGAGGCACTAATTCCAAAGGAAACCTCTGTAACATCACTCAGACAACTCCTATTGACATATCAGTAAAGCCTGGAACTGTTGAACATGTTCGTGTAGGCTAGAACTGTTCAACTAAAGAAACTAAAAAGCATAGAGCTCTGTTCTAATAGTTCCGAGATGTTTTTGCATGGACATACGAAGAAATTCCTGGGATCGATCCATCCATCATTGTACAAAAAATTAATACTTATCCCACGGTGATACCAATGCGATAAAAACTGCATCAATCCCATCCAAGGAAAGCTGAGAAAATAAAAGCCGAGGTTGAGAAACTTCTGAAAGATGGTTTTATTTATCCCATACCGCTGACTGAGTGGGTAGCTAATATTTTCCATGTAGCTAAGAAGCAGGGAACTATTAGGGTTTGCATCAATTTTTAAGATTTGAATCAGGCTTGTCCCAAGGATAATTTCCCTACTCCACATATCGATCAAATCATTGATAATTGTGCTAGGAGCGCCATCTTCTCATTTATGGATGGTTTTTTCGGCTATAATTAGATAGAAATTTTACCTGTCGACCAACATAAAATGACATTCATTTGTTTGTGGTGAACCTTTACTTATCGGAGGGTAACCTTTGGTTTGAAAAGTGCCAGAACTACATTCCAACGCACCATGTCCTATGCTTTTCACAATATTAAACACATTGTGGAACCATATCTAGACGACCTCCTTGCTCATTCACAACAACGAGAGGATCACCTAGGGCATCTAAAGGACATTTTCCTTCGATGTCGTCATTATAATATTCGGCTTAATCCACACAAATGTGTCTTTTGTGTTGATACTGGACATCTTCTTGGATTCATGGTTTCCAAATATGGAATCCAGATAGATCCTTTGAATATAGCTACTATTTTGGCCTTACCCACCCCAACTAATATTACTGAAATCCAAAGTTTTCAAGGGAAGGAAAACTTTCTTCATCGTTTTGTATGCAACTTTGCA
The DNA here is from genome assembly GCA_001517045.1 of Pseudotsuga menziesii. Lineage (NCBI taxonomy): Eukaryota > Viridiplantae > Streptophyta > Pinopsida > Pinales > Pinaceae > Pseudotsuga > Pseudotsuga menziesii. Next base: position 158,643 of record LPNX010611249.1, on the reverse strand, counting down.
GAAAAAATGCATGGCTATATGTGTCTCCTTAATAACAACACTCCATTATTTTGGGATGACCAGGCCCAATGAGATTTTGATAATTTGAAACATGGTCCGACACATTCACTAGTGTTGCACCCCCCAAATTATTCGAAAGACTTTCTGCTTTATGTTTCTGCCTCTACTACTGCCATTGGTATGGTTCTAGTGTAGGAGGATCTCAATGGCCAAGAGCATGTGATTTACTATCTAATTAAGAGTCTCCTTGACTCTGAAACAAATTATTTATGTGTGGAGAATATATCTTTGGCTACGGTCATTGTTGTGCAAATATTTCGTCACTACATTTTAGTATGCACCACAATTGTTCTCGTTGATAAAAACCCCATGTATTACATTTTGACTCATCAAGTATTAGGTGGCAAGTATTCCCATTGGATCATCATCCTGCAAGAATTCGATCTCAAGTTTGCTAAGGCTACTTCTAAGAAGTCCTTACTTTTTGAGGAGTTAATGTGTGACCTTCCCTATGCTCTGATGGAAGCTGATACCAATGATTCATTTCCAGATTAATTTTTGTTCTCGATTAGCACAACTGGCTTGTGGTATAGATATTTTATCATCTATCTCTAGACCCAAAGTTTTTAGCCTGATATGTCCCCTGATGATCGCCGACGCATCCGTCACCACACAAAATATTAACTCATTTTAAATGACACATTATACCAGCGTGGTATCAACTCTGTTCTTCGACAATGTCCTACACACGAAGAGGCTGAACAAGTATTAAATGACTGCCACTCTGGAGGATCTGGCGGTCATCTTTATGGGATGGGTACAACTCAAAAAATACTTCGTGCTGGGTACTTTTGTCCCTCGATATTCAAAGATTGTCATGAGGCGGTTTAAAAATTCCCACCCTGTCAAATTGTTTATCCAAAAAAGCACACCCACCCTGCTCCTTTAACCCCGTCATTGCTGTTGGCCCTTTCACCAAACCGGGGATAGATTTTATGCATTGTAAGCCTACCTTAGCAGGGGGGCATGGTTACATCATCGTAGCCATAGATTATTTTACAAAATGGGTTGAGGAAATGCCTACATATGCAGAGGATGGCGGGACTGCCACCCTCTTTCTTTTTAATCATGTAATAGCTATGTTTGGAGTTTTGTAATCCATAGTCACTGATCACGGATCCCATTTCCATAACTAGATGATGGCCGAGTTGAGTGCTAAGTGAGGTTTTTGTCATGAAAACTCAACTCCTTATTATCTATAGGATAATGCTTAAGCTGAAGCCATTAACAAAGTTTTGAATATTATACTGCGTAGGATGGTTGGAGATCATAAATCCAACTGGCACTTAGCTATTTTTTCTCCATTATGGGCTTATAGAACTTTGGTTAAAACAACAACTGGTTTCACACCGTTCTAGTTGGTTTATGGACTAGAATTTGTTCTACTTATCGAATGTGATATCCCATCACTCAATATTGTAGTATAGCTTCTCCCAAACACTTCTACCAAAGAAGAACATTTGTTGTACTTGACAAACCTTGATGAGAATCAAAGAGATGTTGCCTTGGCTAATGAGGCACATAAAAGACGCATCAAGGCCCAATATGATAAGTCTATTCAACCTTGTGTATTTAATGAAGGTGACATGGTTTTGACCTATTATCAAAAGCATGAAAAACTTGGAAAAGGGAAGCTGGAATCCATGTGGTATGGTCCTTTCATGGTCCTCTGTGGACGAAGCGGGGCCTCGCTTGCTTGTCAATTGGGGAGGATCCCCCAGGTGATGCATCGCCTACATCTATATGAAATTTGTATGCCTCGCTATCATCTATAAAAATTATAAAACATAAAATGCAAAAATAATCAATGTATTGAGTATTCTTCTTACCAATATTGCCCCATTGGGTACCTGCTGGTAAGGGTAGAATAGGGTATCCTCTAAAGTCAGTACTAACGTATGCATAATCCTCAACCATGAGGAGTTGGTCATCTAACAAACAAAAAATGCGATCCCATACTTGACCTTGGACTTGTAGCCACCAGTGTGGGCCATGATCTCTACCCACCGCAACATGCGAGGGTCCTGAGCTCTCAACTTGGTGAAAGCTACCTACGGTCTCAAATGAGGCACCCGCTCAAAGAAGAAGGATGCCAATATGGTGCCATAACCAAACTTTCAACTCCCCTTGTTGACACTTAGTAAGGCCTCAGCCCATTTACAGACCGTAGGTGCCATAGCCTCCAAGAAATAAATCATGTGTTCTCAGGAAGCCTGATGAGCCCCTTGGCTCCCTGTAACCCGCTACATCATGAAAAGCACTTTCTGAAGAGGCAAATCCATGATCGTCTTGATTGGGATCTTTTTCCTAGACATCTGAGTGCTTGGAAAATAGTGGTGATCTATGAGCTCCTATATCATGACATCTCCTCCTCTGGAACTTGTCAGTGAGATAGGAACCCCGTGCTTGGATAATCCTGTAAGGAAGTAGATGTATTCTACTTCCACGGTAAGAATGTGGGTCCCCACTTCAAAGTACTGCTGCTCTGGGTTCCACATTCTTAGTATATACTCCAGTAGTCTCACATGAGACCTCATGCTTGGAACATGGAAGAGTTTTAGGAGGCCACAACCCCATAAAGAAGCTATAGAACCAACATCTCCTCCAACCCTGGCATCATCATCCTCGTGTTGCCTCTCCTTCCACACAACCATTTTGACCGAAGTGACCTGCCAACAATCAAAATTGAAGTATTAAAACACATTTCCAATCATTAAAAATACTTTAAAGACTTTATTTTGGCTTGGGCGTTGAGTTTTTGGGGGAATCCTGTGACACCGCCTTTTTCAGCATGAAAACCATGTTTCTGCTCGGGCACCGCCTTTCCTGCAAGGGGGGAGAGCGTTCCTTGCGAGCCATTTTTACCCTTGGTTAAAAATCCCAAAACCTAAAAAATTTGCATGGAAAGCGAAAATGCAACCATAAAAATGTTAGGGATAGGTTCAGCTCTAATCTGGAGCTAACAGATGAGAAACTAACGGTTGATAACTTTGGAATCCTTGCCTGAAGTCTGCACACAAATGGCTCCAAATAGCTCTCCAACTTGGTAAATAGCGAAATGGTATGTTTTTTACTATTTCATTGGTTTTTATATGAAATATTTTATGGTTTATTGCATTATTTTAATCATTTTAATTATTTTATTAAAAAATGCCCTTTTACATAGTCATTAAAGACTAGTTTTTAAATATTTTGGAGATCTAATAGTATTTTAAAAGTTTTTGCATGGATGAAAGTTAAAAAAATTTGGTTATGAGTGAGTTTGATTTTGAATTTTTTTCGTACTTCCATAAAATGGAAAAAGTCATTGAGCGCTAATTTCGATATTTTGGTCGTGCTCTTTAAACTCAGTACCAAAGTACCGAGTCAAATTTCGCTTCTTTTCAGACTCGTTAAACCCCTTCATCGTGAAAATAAACCCTAATAGAGTCTTCTTTAAGCTCTTTTCAGACTCTTAAAATGTGAAAATATTGTCGAGTGAACTTGTCTTCTTCACGCTCGTAAAAAAGGACTTGAAGAGTCGTCTTCCTGGTGATAGTTTACCCATTTTTTGGACCAGGGGGCACTACTTACGAAAAATGTATACTCTAGCCAATCATGATTGGAAGAGTTCTCTTGGGAATTATTTTATACTTTTCGGGCCCTAGGGACTAAATCATATGAAAAAGGAACCTTTTGGAGTCTTCTTTCATTTTCGTTCAGACTCTCTAAACATGAACGATACTGAGTTAACTTTCAATGGACTTGTTAAATTAAACATTGAGAGACCCTTCTTTTGGGAACAAACCCCTCCTTTCTAAGGTTCATGAAATATATGAGAATGGACTTGTGTTAGGATAAGCTACAACAAGTGTTTGTTACCCTCTTTGAACTCGCAAAAATGAAAAGAGGCACTCATCAATCATGATGAGGAAATTAAGGGAATGGAACTATTTCATTTGCAATAATGGCAGTTATTAGTCACCTTTGGACATGGCACTTGTCTTCATTTCATTCAGTCAATTGGTTATTCATCTTGCTTCCAAGTCGATCCACTTTCATAAGTCATGTCACTCCTTTGAGTCTTTCAAAGAATGCACCGTCCACCATCGCATTATGTCTTCGTATCCACATGGTCAAGTCAATGCTTCCAAGTCTTCGGTCGTGCTGCCCGATGTTCAAAGGGAATTCATATTGAGAGTTTGCATCTGTATTTTAAATTTTGTGTCAATCACCTTTGAGTCAGTCCCATGGTTACATCATACTCAAAATTCCATACCTTTGTTATGAGTTTCATGTCGTCGATGTGGGATTCATCATGGCCCTCTTTCGACGAGACTATTCCTGTCGAATTCAACTCATCATCCAGGAATTGGTCTTAGAAACACATTAGTACCTTGATGTGAGTATGCATCAATAATAGATTCTCTCGCTTTCATCATAGGTTCACATCATTGATATTTGATCGAAATATTCAACTTAGTGTTCGACATCAAATCATCCATTCACACTTAGGATATTGTACTAGGGTTCCTTGGGAATCATCGACATCAATGGTGATCTCCCTCGCACTTGTTAATGGTTCTCATCATTGACCAATAATCAAGTGGTTTCTACTATGTTTTAAATCAAAACCTTGTAATCACATGGATATAATCATACTTTATGGAAGACGAGACGAAGACCCTGAGTATCTATTAAGTGCTCATTGCTTTCCTCAGGTTGCGATGGAGTATTTTTGTGATTCCTAGCATGGATCCACATTTGTATGGTCATGGTAGTGCTCAAATTTGTGTCCATTTGACATAGATCTACATTGGATGTCTGGTAACTATGTCCAAGTTTGAGTCTCTTTCACATGGATCTATGTTGTATTCTAGTAGCCATGATTATTCATCTCTCTCATGGATCTGCCTTGTATTGGTCTGTAGCCATGATGAAGAAGTCATTCAGATATGAGTCAAAATTATTGATGCATTGTAGAAGTTGGGTTGATCATGATCTCCGATCAAGCAATTTCTTGCCTCAAAGTGATAACTTGTTCTTACAAAGCTCTCACCTATCATGCCCCTCTAGCCTCATTCTTTGGGGGGCATTCTGTTACACATAATTCTCATCACCATCATGTACTGAGAACCAAAACACCAGAAATTGCCTCAATTCATCAAGTGATGAAGTTAGACACTAACCAAGACTCTTATTTTCATATTTGTGTCCACCATCGCTTCTGCCCTTTATGAAATAAGCGTTACCATCTTAAATAATGCCTCTTGTCAATTGACAATGAGCGGTGTCACCACCTTTAACCTTTGATCAATAAGCGGTTCCATTCTGGTAATGCTTTGTCTCCACATTGAAAAAGAGGTGCTCAAGTTTCAAAAGGAAAAAGAGAATATTCACAAAGCTTCTCGAAGGAAAGCTTCATGGCACCCTCATCCCTACTCTTGTAGACCACCTGGACTCAAGATCCCCCTTAGTAGGATCTCCATTCCACCTCATCCACCATTTTCTCAACCATCCCTATCCTCCCAAGGGCTATAAATACAAGATCATCCCCCATGGGTTGAAAGAGAAAAGTTATGTTGTTGCACCTAAGTTCTGGCGAAATCTAGGGTGAGCATAGAGAATACAAGTTGGAGCTTTGAGGACAAGACTTGGCATGTGAGGAGGCATCACAACACTAAGGAAATGGTTGTAATATCTCTTCTTTAATGATTAATGCAATGATGGTTTCTTTCCCATAAAATCTATTTTGTTATGATCACTCATTTTGTTATTAGATTCCTTAGTCACTGATATAGAGTTGTAGATCATTTTCCGGTACTTTTAATCTTGTTTATTGTTTGATGTGTTTATTGCAGGTACATTTGTGGAGATCTAGCACCATTGAAGGCTGATACATCATACTATAGGATAGGTAAAAGATTCATTCCAGACATCTACCAATTCTAGGGAAAGTGCCTATTGTTTTTATCACTTATTTGTTCTAATTGTGAAGGATTCAAGCTAGGGAAACAACTCATGTCCGCAAGAGGTTAGAATTTCTAGCAACAATTTTTGAATGGTTGGATTTTTGTACTAGGAGAACCATATGGTATGTACATGTAATTCATATTGATCTTATATATTAAGTTTACGCCTCTCTATATCTTGTGTCATTTTCATATTTGAATTTCTAGCTATACGTTCATTATGATTTGTTGTTTGCAGTGATTTATGTCTTGATGATTTGACATGATTAAAAGGAAAAAATTGTTAAGTGAATTAACAACTAAATGGAAAATGTATGGGGATGCATTTACTATAGCTATACTGCTATAATTACTATTGTAAAGGTAAATTTTCATATTTAGTTATTGGTTGATAAGTTTCCCAGGAAGGGGTTGAAACTTATCTCATTATTTTCTATATTTTCTCTTTGAATAGTTGTGAAGTTTGGAGTTGTTAGAAGTGAATTATGGTGATAATTCCAATGTTTTATATGTTAATTTACAATTCCTAAAGGATGAAATTTATAGAGAGAATATCTAAGAAACCTTCTTGAAATAAGGTGAAATTTCTTAAATTCATTGAAGTGACATTCCAAAATGTTTCCAACATGGATTTGGAGTTTTTTGTAGCTTGAAGTCACTCTTGAGTAAGAGGGAGTTTGTATTTCAGCTAGATTTTACTTGGGATAGGCATTTTAACTAGTAAGTTCGTTGGGTGTGAAACCCTAGATTGCTTGGGACAAGCACTTTTACCCTAAAAAGCTTTCGGTCTACTTCATATACTACTAATTGTATTCCCTTGATATTTGTACATGATGTGTGAGGTGACTCTCAATCATAAAGAGTGTAACAGATTGGATGGATCTTCTAAATTTTCTCCATAGAATATCAAGCTTCATATTCTTATAGAAGAGGTGGAAATTTCGGAGCACATTGAAGAGGAGATTCTAGAGCCCACCAATCGAGCACAATTGGACACTTAGTGAAAGGATGCAAAAGTGAAGACAAACATTCTTGATTCAATGAAGGATCATTTCATCTCACACATTGCTTGTAACAAGACTAGTAATAATAAGTTTGATTCTTTCGTTGAGTTGTTTTGGAATTCTTGTGCTTATCAACAAATGATATTACAACACCAACACTAAATGGTTTGTATTTCAAGAAATATAGACACCATGGTGGGTATTTTTACCAGGATTGGTGAATTAAAGGATCAATTAGATTCCATTAGAACTAATATTGAGGATCGAGAGTTAGTATCCATAGCCCTTGAAGTGATTTTTCCTTCATGGGTTCCTTTTGTTCAAGGTATTTATGCTCGGTAAAATATAATAGATTTATCAAAGGCTTGGTTAAATCTTATGCAAGAGAAAATCAGATTGCAATATTGTGTACAACAATAGTTGGAAGTAGACTCTATTGGTCTCATCAAGAAGACAAAGAAGGGTGAAAAGAAAGGATCCAATAAGAAGGATGGAACAAATATAATAAATAAGGACTTGAGTAAGATCATGTGCTTTTGATGCCATGGGATGGTACATTATTCAAGACAATGTCCTTTAAAGAAAAAATGGAAAATGCATGAAATAGGTTGTAATTGGTACTATTGCAGGAGTAGAGGAGATTACCTCTTAATTTAATATTTTTTTTCCATGACTTCTTGTTTATGTTCTAACATTGGGTCTAGTGTTGGTTGGTATGTGTACATTGGGTCTTCAAGACACATGACATGCGATAAGTGAAGAGTTTGATAAACATGTGTAAGAAAAATATTACCAAGCATAACCTAAAACAAAATAATTAACAATGGCTCACACACATAGTAAACAAATATTTACCTTAGAAACCCATAATTGGGAAAACTATCCTACTTGATAGTTTATCCACTCTCTATCTTATTGAATTATCTTCATTGTTTATAATAGAACATTATACCATCCAGAATATGAATCCATAAACCTAAATTAGATTACAACCTTAACTCCTTAACTAGAATTAACATGCAATGGGTTGAAAATAATTGGCCATAAAAATATAAAAATCAACCAAAAACAGACGTAAAACCGCTTTGCTCTGCGAACCTACAAAATTTACAACAGATCCAACATTATCCCACTTGTTTTATTCTTTGAAACAAGGGGGGAAATGGGAAGAATTCATGAAATCAACTGCTAAGGGATATAATGCCCATTGATTCTCTACACCATGATAACCTTTTAATACTAATAGACTACAACATTCTCCAAAAATACTTTGTTATGTTCAACCATGTCGCTAACAAAATAGTATTTTATGTCAATATGCTTTGTCTTGGAAGATAAGTAGGGTTATTTTCTAGAAAAATTCCACTTGAATTGTCAAAATATATTCTATCTATTTTTTAAAGAAAACCAATACATGAACAAAATGTTTGCAACCATATGGATTCCTTACCTCCCCGAGTCAGTTCCATGTATTTAGTTTTGATAGTTGACAAAGAAACTACACCTTGCCTCTTACTCATCCAACTGATTTCTCCATTAAATAAGTTAAAAACATGATCACTTAAATATTTTTTGTGACCAAGATCCCCAACCCAATCTACAGCAACAAAGAATTGTATATATATATCCTTATGAGGTCTGTTGTCTACCGAATGCACACCGTCAACACAAATCTTTTGGACTGTTGTTTCCCAAGTGCGAAAGGTGTGGCCTTGGGGGAAAGCAAAGAGCTAGGTGTTGTCACCTGATCCCAACACTTACGTTTAGGCTAACTCCTAACAAATCCAAGGGGGGTAGTCCCTAACAAAGAGTTTGGATCAGGTGATAGCACCTGGCTCTTTGATTTTCCCCAAGGCCACACCTTTCCCACTTGGGAAACATCAATCCAAAATATTTCTGCCGATGATGTGCATTCAACGGACAACATCTCTAGCACCATTTTTGGGGACAAATATTTTTGTTCCTGGATTACTTTAACCTTAATTTTTTCATAGTTTTTTACCTTTTTCATAGATTTTTAGTCAAATCAACTCTCTGAAATTAGAATTCAGTCCATCTGGCGACTCCACTGTCAAATAATTTACCAAGGTATTCAACTAGAAGAAACTCTGAAGGCTTACTAAATTTCATCCCTAAGGCTGAACATGTTTATAGCAGAATATTGAATAAGTTAGTTTCTCGTAGGATCCTTGAGAATCTTGGATCTAAGTCTGTTTTAGACATCCATATTTTGTTTGAAGAAAATAATAATAATTTTTTTCGACATAATGGGTGAGTACTTTACTCAAATTGACTTCTCTCAAATAGCAAGTCAACCCCATCGTCTTCCAAACAAAGCTATAGAGAATCTCCCTATGTTCACTGGCATTGATGCCATCACTTCAACCATGCGTCTCAGAAGTTTCTCTAGATGTGTCAACGCTTTTATCAGTGATCCTGCACATCAACAATATGATGTTTATACGAAACTCTTTGCTCTTTCCTTAGATGGAAGGGTTGGTGATTGGTACAACAATTTACCAGATAACTCCAATGCTACACTAGAAACCTTCAAAACTTCCTTCACCAACAAGTTTGGTGAAAATAAGGATCCTAGGAATCATCTGGCGTCTTTGACAAACATAAAGAAGAATGAAAATGAGACTATGGATGAGTTTAACCAGAGATTCATAGAACTATCAAATTCCATTCCTGCAACTTATAAACCACCTACACCATCTATCTTGGTTTATTACATTGAAGCACTTAGTGGGAAGATACAATATCAAACCAAGGATAAAGAACCAACTACTTTTCTAAACGCACAAGAAATGGAAGTAAAAATAGACATAAATATGTAGTCTTTAGGTGAATCCAACCTTCCTGGTTACTCGAGGTCCTCAACTCCTTTAAAGTCAAATGAGCATAAAGAACAAGATTCCTACAAAAAACAAATGATGGAAATGAAGGAGAGATGTGAAAGAATGGAAGACAAGCATCTAGCCCAAATGAAAGAAATGTAGAACAAGGTTATCAGTATGGAAAGAGCACAGTCACAACCTGCCCCAAGAACATTCCCTCCAAAAACTATTGCCAAAGAAAAGCACTTAACCATGAACATAGGCCTCCTCATTAATTAGAGGCTGCTAACATGGTTGAACCTTACACACCATTTTGTAGGGCATGTGAATACTTTCATGAGTAATATTCTTTCCATTATGCATGCTATGTTCAGGAGCATGGTTTTCCAGAGGGTTGTGGTCCTAAAGCATCATCAAGCGAGCCTGAGTACGTCAATGAAGTAGGAAAGCTCTACCCTGTCACCACAGAAACATGGATCCAAGCAAGAGAGTACAATCAGGCGCATGATACAAGTGATGAAGAGTACCTTACATTTGACATGGATGATGACTACAAGACTTTACTAGAAGATCCAATATTTGAAGTTTTGTGTGATGACAATCCTTAGTTCTCTCCATCTGATGACAATTATTTGGAAAGTTGGGACCCTTACGATATCTTTGAAACCCATGTTTTTGAAGAGGATTGTTACAATCACAAGGAGGATGAAGATAGTCAGGGACTTGGTACCAGTGATGAATACTCTCTCATTTTTTACATAGATGGGAATGATATTTTTGAGAATCCCATCTATGATATGTCTAGCGAGGGGAGTGTTTGTTCATAAATTTATGGAAGTCCAATCTATGATGCATCCAACAAGGGGAGTGTTTATTCTGAGACTTATGAAATTTGTAAAGAAGAGCAGACATGGTTTTCATATGATCAGTCAGAGTTGTATTTGAGTGTCTATAATAAGGACTTGGAGAAGCAATGTAGTGAAGAACCAAATGGGGTGCAAATCGCTGAGGTTTTTCCTCAGCCATCATATTCACACATAGATGTTCCTTATGATTTGAAGCATTTTGGGGCTTACACTGTAACGTCCTCGACCTTCTAACCGACGAAGAGGATGCTACCATACATCAAATCATTCAGGCATCTAACCCCATGAACATGAACATACATACATATAGTGCTGAAGCATGATACTTAAAAACATAAAACATACTACGAAGCATAATATTTCATATACACAACGGAAGCAAAACATATCAACCAACACTCATGCATATACAGATCAGCATTTAACATGTATATCATTATTCATCAATGGTAATATGATTGCAAACACAAGTTAGGAAAGAATACTTATCTTATAAATAATTTGTTCTGCAACCAGCTACATCGCTGCAACGTTCCACCCAACCATAGGCCCGCATGCTCCTTAATCTATCAGCAACGCTGCCACCCCTGAGTTGGGCATGATTCCCCAAGGAATAAGGAACTAACAGGCTTACACATAGCCAAGGGAAACAACACCACAAGGGTACACAGTTCAACCAAGCCAACACAGTTGGGTTGATCAAGTGAACAATCAGATCAGCCAAGCCAACCAAGTTGGGTTTATCAGTCCATCCAAGAGCTGGGAAAGGCTAAATGCTAAGCTGGTGAGCTCACTGAAGAGCTATAGACACCAACACTAGAACCAGCCTGGCTTCTAGAACACCCACACACACCCAACACAAGGAAATCAGACCCTTCTCTGCAACGTAGTCCCTTAGACCCTGATCTCCCTTCCAGTGCTATTCAGGGGTTATGGAGAAGAAATCCAGCTCAGTAGCTCTGTCTATGTGGTTCTCAACCCACCAGGTTTATCAATCACCTCAAGCCCTTATTCACTACTCCAATGTAGTCTGAGGACAAAGCCACCACATGCAAGCAGCCAAACAGCTATTCAAGATTTTACAGGGAAAAAAACACATCCAATCAATCACGGAAAATGACATCCCACGAGTAACCTTGAGCCCACAACACACAAATCCCACTGCAGTCGCTAGGAAAACTTACACAGACTGGGAAAGGAAAAATACCAGGCTTCCAAACTATGCGTGAGAGACAAAAATGAAACCCACAGAACTATCAAAGAAATCACAGCCACAATTCAACGATGGAAATAACAGGACAATACGTCGTTTGAAAATGATGGGAAAAGGCACAAAACTCTGCGTGAACAAACGAAAGAATAGATCTGTAAGCCAAAAAATCCATGAGGTAGAGGAGAAATAAACATGTTTGCAGGCCAACAATCGGTGAGGAAGAGGAGAACCCAACCCTCAAATAATGAATTGTGGATTCTTTAAACTCAGTCCGTGTGAAGGTGAATGAACAGCCACGATCAGGATAGTGGATAGGCCAAAATATGCATCGTGGAGAGAGTGTGAGCGTATTGGTCTTTCTTCCAGCAAATCGCTGCCCCAACTAACAATGGAATAACTAAGGTGGTGGTAAGCAAAAGAGAGTGGTGACACAAGGATCTTCCCCCATGACTCAATGTTCAACATTCCCCTTCCTTAGGAATCTTGCCCCTTCTCAATTTAGTTGCAGTGAACATAGCTGGTTGGGTTATTTAATTAAAATGCACATTTACATGATGCCACAATTTAATATATGCCATATGTCCCGATATACCATCTGTGACCATTCCAATCTAAATCATAACATAGCTAAATCGATGGTGGGGCCTTTGCCCTCAGCTCCTCACCATGATTATTTACAACATATGTATCATGCATATTAATGCAAGCGGGGTCAAAATCGGGGATGTTACATTCCCCTCCCCCTTTAATAGCACTTTCCTTAGTGCTTTACAAAATTGAACAAAATGTTACACTGGTATCGCCTCAGTGTTCCGCAGGATTGAACAAAAATGGATGTGCCAATCGCATGGCATCCTCTAGCTCCCATGTAGCCTCTTCAGTTCCGTAGTGCTCCCATTGCACCTTTACCTGCCCTATGGCTTGGTTCTAGAGCATTGTGACCTTCCAGTTGAGGATATGCATTGGCTCGATTCGGAACTCTCCCTAGGGTTCCACCTGAATCACATCCCAATTTATCACATGGTTAGGATCATGTACATATTTCTTAAGCAAAGAAGCATGAAAAACATTATGAGCTCTAGTACTAGCAGGCAATGCAAGTTTATATGCAATAGGCCCTATTATTTCAAGCACTTCAAATGACCCACAATATCTTGGTGACAGCTTGGCACAACTCCCAAGCTTCAAGGAACTTTTCTTTTCCCTCACTCTGAGGTAGACATGATCCCCAACACTGAACTCTCTGTTCTTCCTATGCTTATCTGCATAGCTTTTTTGTCTGTCATGTGCTGCTTTTAGGTTCTGTCTAATCTTTAAAACCTCTTGCTCCATTTCCTTGAGCAATTCTAGTCCAAGTACAACCCTGTTCACTGGGTTATCCCAAGTAACTGGTGTCCTACACCTTATTCCATACAAAGCTTCATACAGACTCATCCCTAAGGATGCTTGTTGCCCGTTGTTATAAGCAAACTCTACCAAGTGTAAGTAGTCTTCCCACTTGGTTGGTTTGTCCATTACATACATGTGAAGCATATCTTCAAGCACCTGGTTGACTCTCTTAGTCTTCCCATCTGTCTGAGGATGGTATGCAGTGTTGAAGTTTAGCTTTGCACCCAAATTTGCAAACACCCATTCCAAAAATTGGAAGTGAAATTGACATCTCTGTCAGAGACTATTGCCTTCAGCAATCCATGCAATTTGAAAATCTCCTTCATGAATATCTTTGAAATATCATCGGTCTTATGCATAGACTTTACCGGTATAAAATGCACTTCCCTTGTCAACTTGTCTACCACAGCCATGATGGAATCATGTTGTCCCCAAGTCATCGGCAATCTTGTAATAAAATCCATGGAAATAACTTCCCATTTCCATTCCGGAACTGGCAAAGGCTGCAACAAGCCTGCTGGATGTTGATGCTCAACCTTTACCTGTTGACAATTCAGGCACCTTGAAATGTATTCAGCCATGTCCTTTTTCATGCCTGGCCAAAAGTACTACTTTCTAGATGTAGCAATTGTCTTCTGATATCCTGGGTGACCAGAATACAGAGCTTGATGGATTTCATCCATAACAACTCTCCTCAAATATGCTACACTCGGAATATAAATTCTGCCTTTATAAGTGAGAAGTCCATCTTCTTCCAATTTATATCCCTCTTACCTCTTCTCAAGACTTTGCTATTGCATTTTGTCTTTTACCTGCTCATACAATTCATCTCCGGCAACATGATTAACAACCTGCTACCTCAAATCTGATTGGAAAATACTAAGAGATGCCACATGCATTTCCTGTACCTTCCTACTGAGTGCATCAACTACCTTGTTTTCTTTTCCTTTTATGTGCTTGATTTTGAAATAAAACTCACATAAAAATTCCATCCATCTCGCTTGCCTACCATTCAGAGTAGGCTGATCAAACAAATACTTCAATCCACAGTGGTCTGTTCTGAGTTCAAATCTTCTACCCATCAAGTAATGTCTCCACATCTTGAGAGAATGTACTATGGATGAAAGCTCAAGATCATGAGTGGCATAGTTCTTCTCGTGCTCCTTCAACTTTCTTGACTCATAACATATCACGTGGTTGTCCTGCATAAGGACTCCTCCAAGCCCTTTTCCGCATGCATCAGTACATACCACAAAATCTTTCTCTGGATCTGCAACCTTCAACACTAGTGCACTGGTGAGAAGATTCTTCAACCGCTGGAAGCTTTCTTCACACTTTGAAGTCCATTCGAACTTTACTCCCTTCTTTTGCAAAGAAGTGATGGCATGTGCAACCTTGGAAAATCCCTCAATGAATCTCCTGTAGTATCCTGCAATTCCCATAAAAGATCTTACATCCGTCACATTTCTTGAAGTAGGCCAATTCATAATGGCTTCAATCTTCTCAGGGTCCACAGATATACCTTCTTCTGAGATAATCTGACCCAAATACTGAATTCTATCTCTGTAGAAGTCACACTTGCTCAGTTTTGCATACATCCGATGCTCCATGAGCAATTGCAACGTCAATCTCAAATGCTCTTCATGTTCTTCCTCATTCTTAGAATAGACAAGAATGTCATCAAGGAAAACAAGAACAAACTTGTCCAAATACCTATTGAAGACACTATTAATAAGGCACATAAATGTGGCTGGTGCATTTGTGAGACCAAATGGTACCACTAAAAACTCATAATGTTCGTACCTTGTCCTGAAGGTTGTCTTATGAATGTCTTCATCCTTGATTCTCACCTGATGGTAACCAGACCTCAAGTCAATCTTGGAAAATACCTTTTCTCCTCTCATTTGATCAAAGAGGTCATCAATCCTAGGCAAAGGGTATTTATTATTCACAATAACCTTGTTCAACTATCTCTAATCAATACATAACCTGAGTATACCATCTTTCTTCTTCACAAACAGAACCGGTGCTCCCCAAGGAGACACACTCGGTCGGATATACTTATTTTCCAACAAATCTTGCAGTTGCATCTTCAACTCTAGCATCTCTGGTGTACTCATCCTATAGGGTTTCTTGGACACTAGTGCTGCTCCTAGCACAAGTTCAATGGTGAAATCAATGTCCCTCTTTGGAGGAAGCCCTGGAATCTCATCAGGAAACACATCCTTGAATTCCTATAACACCTGATAGTCCTCCAACCTAGGATTCTCATATCCTGTTGGTTCCAGAATATGAGCTGCATACAACTGGAAACCTTTCCTACAGAACTTCTTCAACTGCATTGCTGAAACCTGTCTTACTGAAATTACCATCGAAATACCTTTCACAACTACCGGGTTTCCTTCTTCATTCATGCATTCAAAAGTCTTGTTATAACAGTCAAGCTTCACTCGGTGAGATTCTAACCAATCCATTCCAATGAGAACATCATAGGAACCAAGCGGTAGAACATTCAGATCTACACAAGTGTTCAATCCATTCATGACCAATGGACATTTCTCTATCACTTCGCTGACCTTTCTCTTAGTCCCAGTGGCTAGCTGAACTAGCCAAGATTTTCCATGCTTTACCTTCTTAAAAGCACAAACCTCTACTACTCTCGGAGTAATATAACTATGAGTAGAACAGGGTCAGTCAACATAGAGACAGAGTGTTCAACAATCTTACCTGCAACTTCAACCACAGTTGACTGATGATCTACCTGGCGGTCCTCCAGTGCTGCATAAATTCTAGGGACTGCTCTTGCTACTTGACCCACTGTTTCTACTCCCTGAATGTTATAAGATGGCCTTGCACTTTCATTCTCAAGTGGACAATATCTACGCAAGTGGGGTCCTTCACATTTCCAACATTTGAGTGGACCTTTATTCTGATGTGGCTCTTTAGGCTTCCCACCTGTCACTCCAACTGGATTACTCGTAGCTTGGGATGGCTGCTTCTGCTGATTCCTGAATCTAGAAGGTTTGAAAGCTTTCCTTCTTTGGTCAAACTTCTCATTCTTCTTGTCCTTCTATGCCTTATGGTAATCAGATCTACCCTTTCTTTGCTCATAGCAATACTTAGCCTTCCTGATTTCTTCTTCAAGAGTCATAGGTTCATAAAACTCAATTCTATCTTTGTAGGTTGGAGGCAATCCACTCAGAAACCGTTGAATCTTCACTTTTTCATCTCTGATGTACCAAAAATACCTCAACAATTCCAAAAACTTATTTGCATATTCATCCATGGTCTGTTGTCCCAATCTCAACTCATGGAACTCCTTAATCTTATCATCATAATACCTGTCAGAGAGGTATTTCTGCCTGAAATACTTCTTGAACTGTTTCCACTTCAGTTTCCTTTCACTGATCTTCTTTACTTGCTTGCAGTGTTCCCACCAAATGGATGCCCTTCCATTCAGATTGAATATGGCAACTCTTGCCTTCATGTTTCCTGAATAATCCTGCACTTGAAAGTACTTCTTTATCCCAAGAAGACAAGCTTCAGCTTCTTGTCTCGTCTTTATCTCACCATCAAATGTAGAAGGTTTAGCTTTCCTGAATTCATCTCGAGAGCGATCCCTATGGTGCCTTCTTCTTTATCCCTTATGAGAAGATGAGCTTGTACCTCCACTGGATTCTTTAGAATCAGATGGTCCACTAGAAGTCCTTCTCCTTCTCCTAGTGCTGCTCTTACTGCCTTCTGGCCTTGATGTACCTCATCTAGAATCTATCTTTTTCTGCATGTCTGTCAAACTCTGCAATATGGCAGCATTCAACTGATGCTACTCTTCCTGGGCTTTAACCAAGCTTCTCATGGTGGCTGCAACTTTGAATGGTGTCCCCTGGAATCTCCTTCCGGTGTTTCAGCGACAAACCAACTAAACTTCTGATCTGCATCAGCGAGAAAATTGACTGTTCATCGGGTGCATAGTCCCTTGAAGCCGCAACGGCAGAAAGGAATCTTACTATGGTTTTTCGCAGACATCTATCAGCTACCGAACCTACCATCCATCGAGTGGATAGTGCTTTAGAATGTCGCAATGGTGGATTTACAATCCCTTAATTCCTTCTGATCGGTGGCTTGATCCTTAATAATTTTTCGATGATCTTATACTCTTCAAAATTTTCTTCTAATCGGGTCCATAATGGTCTGACAGTCCGAACTTCGTTGACGGGGAAACTTACTAATCCGCTGCATCAGCGATCGAACGTACTGGGCATCGGGCGGTTAGTCCTTTCAGCTTCCACAATGGTGGCCCTTGATATTTCTCTGGCTTCCACATCTCATGACTTTGTTGACGGTCGGAGTGACTATTCCCTTGTGGCATCGGATGGATAGTTGACTAGGCAGCCGCAACTACAGTTCACCTTCATCGACCCTTTTTCGATCGGCGATCCGATCCACTAAGTCCTTCATCGAGGACACGTACAACTAACATTTCCCAATGGTTGATGATCTCGTGCGTTAGAGAAATTTTTTGAATTTTCTTCTTGCCTTGCCTTTCGCCGCATCGACTCTTCCTTCAACTATTTATCGGCGATGTCAACAACTATTCTCCTCCGTTTGCCAATGATCCTGTTCCTTAGAACACTTTTGGAAACTTTTCCACTGTGTCGGCTATCTGAATGACTTTCCTCTGCGCCATCGACGGTCGGAGGCTACCCGTCGAAAGTATAGTCGTCTATCCATCCGCAACGGTGGCGCAAGAGAATCTAACTTATTTCGATGTTCATCGGTGATGTCATCCACTAATATTTGGCGATGGTCGATGATTCTACGACTTAGAAAAAATTTCAAATTTTTCCTCTTTAGTCTTCTTTTCTGCCGCTTCATTGGCTCAACCATCTCTTATCCAATGCCGATCAAATAAACTATTCTTTTTCGATCGGTGAGCTGAAACACATCGACATTAGCAGCCGGAACTTTTCCTTGTCAGAATACTAGTGCTCTAGGCTTCCACAACGGTGGGCGCACGAACCACTAACGTCTTTCGATGGCCAATGATTTTGTTACTTAGAAAATTTTTGAGAATTTTCTGTCATCACCCATTTCTCCTAGTTTCTTCTGGCAATAGGAAACCCGCCTCTATTAACTAATCTTTCATGGCCCATTCAGGACCATGCTACAACCAGTGCTTTGATACCATTTTGTAACGTCCTCGACCCTCCGACCAACGAAGAGGATGCTACCATACATCGAATCATCCGGCCATCTATCCCCATGAACATGAACATACATACATATAGTGCTGAAGCATGATACTTAAAAATATAAAGCATATTACGAAGCATAATCTTTCATATACTCAATGGAAGCAAAACATATCAATCGGCACTCATGCATATACAGATCAGCATTTAACATGTATATCATCATTCATCAACGTAAATATGATTGCAAACACAAGTTAGGAAAGAATACTTATCTTATAAAGAACTTGTTTCGCAACCAGCTACCTCACTACAATGTTCCACCCAACCATAGGCCCGCGTGCTCCTTAATCTCTCAGCAACGCTGCCAACCCTGAGCCGGGCATGATTCCCCAAGGAATAAGGAACTAACAGGCTTACACATAGCCAAGGGTAACAACACCACAAGGGTACAAAGTTCAGCCAAGCCAACACAGTTTGGTTTATCAGGCGAACAATCAGATCAGCCAAGCCAACCAAGTTGGGTTTATCAGGCCATCCAGGAGTTGGGAAAGGCTAAATGCTAAGCTAGTGAGCTCATTGAAAAGCTACAGACACCAACACCAGAACCATCCTGGCTTCTAGAACACCCACACACACCCAACACAAGGAAATCAGTCCCTTCTCTACAACGCAGTCCCTCAGACCCTGATCTCCCTTCCAGTTATATTCAGAGGTTATGGAGAAGAAAGCTAGCTCAGTAGCTCTGTCCAATGTAGTCTGAGGAAAAAACCACTGCATGCAAGTAACCAAACAGCTATGCAATATTTTACATGGAAAAAAAACATAGCCAATCAATCGCGGCAAATGACAGCCCACGAGCAACCCTGATCCCACAACACACAAATCCCACTGCAATCACTAGGAAAAATTACACAAACCAGGAATGGAAAAATACCAGGCTTCCAAACTATGCATGAGAGACAAAAACACAACCCACATAACTATCAAAGAAATCACAGCCACAATTCAACGATGGAAATAACAGGACAATACGTCGTCTGACAATGATGGGAAAAGGCACAAAACTCTGCATGAATAGAGGAAAGAATCGATCCGTAAGCCAACAAATCCGTGAGGCAGAGGAGAACTGAACATGTTCACGGGACAACAATCAGTGAGGAAGAGGAGAACCCAACCCTCAAACAATGAATTGTGGATTCTTTTAACTCAGTCTGCATGAAGGTGAATGAACAGCCACGATCGGGATAGTGGACAGGACAAAAGATGCATCGTGGAGAGAGTGTGAGCGTAGTGATCTTTCTACCAGCAAATCGTTGCCCCAACTAACAATGGAATAAATAAGGTGGTGGTGAGCAAAAGAGAGTGGTGACACATAGCTCTTCCCCCATGACTCAATGTTCAACATTCCCCTTCCTTATCCTTAGGAATCATGCACCTTCTCAATTTAGTTGCAGTGAACATAGCTGGTTGGGTTATTTAATTAAAATGCACATTCACATGATGCCACAATTTAATATATGCCGTATGTCCTGATATACCATCGGTGACCATTCCAATCCGAATCATAACATAACTAAATTGATGGTGGGGCCTTTTCCCTCAGCTCCTCACCATGATTATTTAAAACATATGTATCATGTATATTAATGCAACCGGGTCAAAACCGAGGATGTTACATAGACACAGATTTATCAGGGGATAATCCCTTTTGATGAGTATGATGATCTACCTCATCATACATATTTGGACATCAGTCCTATCCAATCTTGGATAGAGGAAGCTTGCGCAAGCACCTACTAGTTTGGGAATAATTTTGACGACATTATTCATGATTTCCTACCCAACCCTCCTTTTCTGGATCACCACGCATGTTTTCATTTTCTGGATAAAATATTCTTTCTTTGGCTGGTAACCAAAGACAAGGAAAAACCTTTTTATATTAATAAAATGCTTAGGTGGCTACAATGGATTTTTTATTACACCTAACCTTTTTTGATATCATGCTTAGAGTAGAAAAATAAGCTCTTTATAGTGAGCATTTACTTTTAGCATTTTCTTTCTGTACTTAGGAATAAATAAGTTTCTAAGTTTTGTCATTCCTTTGAATAAAACAAATTTTGGATCATTGGCTCATTTTCATAAAAACTTGTGCTACTGAGGTTTTCTTGTCAAGTTGAGATGTTTTTACAGGATATAGAAACCGGAGATTATGGTGTTCTCGTATGCTCTCCTTGCATAAGAGATTAGATTGAGCACACGTCCCACAGTTGGAGCCAGATGGTATCCACTAATTCTTCACTTAGTGTATTTCTATTGAACCACCAGTTATTGAGCATGATGAATGTTCATATCTACGGTTCAGAAGTGCAGTGTGCTTCAGTTAGCCAATTTTGGCCAGCCATTTTTTATTTTTTGTTCAAATGACCATGCCCCTTGGGGTTGTAATAAAGTGTGCTAGTAAGGGTTTTGAGTGGCTCGGTCTCCTGAGACTTAACTATAAACTAAGGTATTCTAAGGATTTTTTTCCCTTGTCGAATATTATTTTCCTTTAGTCGAGTAATAATCGATGATTTTTTCTCATGCTTCCTCTAAAGATGGAATGCCTGATTTTGAAAGTTGGGCCTTAGGGGGTTATTAGAGTCCAACTGATGAATATGAACCTACTAGACACCATTTGTATGTTCTATGGTCATTTTCTAAGTTCGTGGATGCATTAAAACATTGTCCGAAAAAAAAAATTCCCAGATGCGTAGAACTTTTTATTTTTGACTATAGAGAAATAATTAAATTTTTCAATGAATTAAACAATTTTTACTATGGTTTAATTGAAAAGTTTCAAATTGTAATAATTAAGTGGTCCAAGGGTGGTTTTGGCAAATAAATACTTGTTTTCTAAGCCAAAACACTCATTTACCCCCTAGACACACTTATCCTAAGTTTTGGATGATTATTTTTCTCTCAATTAAATATTTCCTCAACATTAATAAATGAGGAATATTTAATTAAAACAATCATTTTTTATTAAATGGAGAAAATCAAAATATCTCCAAAAAAGACCAAATTGAATTTAATAAAGGGATAATTAGCTCAGCACAGATTATCAAAGCAGATTCCAATCATCATCAATCAAATTCGGGTCAGTATCAGAGTGCAATAGTTAACTCTCCCTCAAGATTTGCGCCTCTCTTCCTCATGTGGGCAAATTGCCTCTTGTGGATGCTTGTGGTTGGCCAGGTGATAAAAGAGAGGAGGGATGAGGCCACCTCACCCCCCTCATTACTCCAACACTCAGTTACAACTCAGTTGCAGCTCAGTTCAACTCCGAATCAATTGGCAGAGCTTTAATCTCTTTAGGGTTTTAGCTTCTCTATTTTTGTATAAAAGCGAGTCTCTTGTTCCCATTTTTATATAGAGAATTTGCAAGAGAACTTACAAGAGAACTCTGCCCAAATTGTAATTCTTATTTGTTTAATGGAATAAAAGCGACTTTGGAGGTCTATGCGTGGGTTCTTGCCACTTGGTGTTCCTAATTTCGTCTTGTATGAGGTGATATCTCTCTTAACCCTACTCTTTTTCTTTGGTAAATTGTATGATCATTTCTAGCTTAGGAAGGCTATCAATCTAGCACACAAGGTTAGCCATTTATTGTCTTTAATTTGGTTATCTATGCAAGATCTATTGAATATCTAAATCGAACAGGAAATAGTCAGTTATACCAATGTTTTTTGGATATTTATTTGATTGAGTATTCTAGCATTTGATCTTGTTTATTGTTGATTAGGAGTTGTGTTTCAGGGATCACCGAAGGTGGAGAAAGGGTTGAAGCTCAACCGCGTTTTCACCCACTTGTTTCCTTTGTTTGCATCCACTATCTTCACTGTTGGATGCCCTCTTTTTCTCATTTTTTGCAGCCCTCTTTCTCTTTGTTGGCTGCCCTCATTTTCTCATTTATTGTAGCCCTCTTTCCTCTTTTTTCACTTCCCTCTTTCTTCATTTTTTGCAGCCTATATTTGCCTTTTTACATCCTCTCTCGTCTTTCTTTCGCTCCACTTCTTTGCCCCACTTTCTCTTCCTCTTTTTCTCCTCTTAACTCTTTACTTTTTGCACCTAGTTTCATTTCGAAAAGACTCAAAAAACTTGCATTTAAAAGGAATTTTTTTGTATTTAGATTAGTTTCATTTTTGCATCTAGATTACTTTGTTGGTTTATTAAAAAATAATGGGTGCATGAGTGGTTGTCCTTTTTGTGTAGGTACTGAAGAGGAGGTCAACCAAAGACAAGTCCAAAGACTTGCGAGGATTGAAGAAAAAGTTCAAAAAACAAGAAGACAAACACAAACAAAAACCACATCCTTTTGTAAAAGCCATCAATGATTCTATTTTTTCAAAGTTCTTTTCAAAAGGGCTAAAATCCCAAGAATTGTAATTCATTAAAAAGAATGCTAGTGGGATCAAGCCTCCCATTTTTCCTACTTCCCCTATTTGGGGGAAGTGTGTCTTGTGTATTTTGTCATCTTTACTTAGTTTAGTTTTCTTGATTAGACATATCTTTCATTTTTACTAATTTCTAGATTAGACTTCATTACTTGCAAGTTATCTATTGGTTGTGTATATTACTCTTTGATTAATAAATCATAAAAACAACATAAAGTCTCTTGAACTTGTCATAAGATGAGTCAAGAGCACTCTCTATCAGAGAGCATTGTTGCATTTTCATTCTCATATTAGATTAGATAAGACTCTTGAATCTCACCATAAGGTGGATCAAGAGCACTCTCTGTCAGAGAGCTTCTCTGTTTGTGCTCTAATAAAATTTTCACAACTCACCATCTCCCATAAAATTAGAATTTACTATTTTTACAGTGTGTATGCTCTATCCGATCAGGATACCTAGAAGCATTGTAGCTTGTTAATTCACACATTTAATTTCAATTTCACATAATTAAAATTTACCACCCCATAACCAACGAACCGACGTTGAACACAATACTAAAGTGGGAAAATTCTTATTGGGGCATTGGGTATCCCTCCTCATTTACAGTGGCTGGTTAGTTATTGAATGCCTCATTGTAAACTTGGACGGTCCAACATGTCCTTGAACAGAGCCACTTAGAGTATTTCTGGTTAGATTTCCAGTACCTTTGCGTATCAGTGTGTCATCCATGCAAAATTAAGAAATTGAGTAACATTTTAAAATTAAGTAATAAAAAAGCGGATAGATCAAGAGGAAAGGGATCTAGTCTTGTTGTTTGATTTTAGTGATTGTTCCTTGTTTATGTTGGTTTTCTAATTTTTGTGAGTGCACATGTTTGAGAGGGAGGACAAGGAAGAGATTGTTGTGTAGAGGTTGACGAGGAAGAGAGTAAGGTCTCACCTAATCTGGAATAGATTCAATTGGTGAAGGATCAGGGGCCTCAATTTTTGTTGGGGATTGGTTAGGTGGAGAGTTATCCCCAAAATTGATTTCGTTGATAGAAGGCAAGATTTGCATGCATAATTCATGAGTTGTTCATCAATAAAGTAAGAAGAGATTCTTCTCTTTGGTGCATTTTGTTTAATCAGTTATCTGAGTTGTATTAGAATGGTTAACTAATTTATTTTGGGGGATAATGAATCTAATTATCAATAGACACTTGATAGATTACTTATTTCTATAAATTTATCAAGGAATATGTTATTTAATTAGGTTTAAAATGTGCTTGGTAAAATAAGTCCTTACACAAATCATACATCAAACATCCAACATCACTATATAAGGAAACATGTGACATGTCTTCTACCTCGTTTTTAGTCTTGGGAAAATGGTCTGTGTATAACTTTTCACCTACATGAATATGGAACTTTATCAGTTTAGATTCCTTCTTATTAAACATCTACAATATTGTCTCAACATATTTCCTCTTACTCAACCAGATTCTTCTATTAGTTTGAACTATTTTAATTTGTATTCCCAAAATGAAATTTGCAACACCAATATTTTTCATATCAAACTTACAAGACAACTAAGCTTTGACATCCTTGATGATTTCCTTGTTGTTGCTAACTCAGCATAATATCACAACATATAAGACCACATAAATAAAATGATTACCAACCTTCTTGGAATACATACAATGATCAACTTTTATTCTTGATAAAACAAGTCCCAATATATAATTATCAAACTTCTAATACCACAATCTTGGTGATTGTTTTAATCCATGAAGGGACTTTTTCATCTTGCAAACCAACTCATTATTTCCCTACACTATAAAACCTTTTAGCTGTTTAATGTAGATTTCTTCTTCAATATAACCATGTAGGAATTGTGTCTTCACATCCATCTACTCTACTTCCATATAAAAATCAACAACAATAGAGAAAATAAATTTAATAAACAATAATTTAGAAACATGAGAAAAAGTCTCACCAAAATCAATTCCCTGTATTACCCCCTATTTGTATAGGTTGCTCACTAAATTTTTCATAAGAGCCTTGGATGGTGTCTAATATTTTTTGTGGATAAAAATAGTAGTGAGGCATTGTTGTATTGCTACGGGTCTCAAAACAACAGAGCAAGGAATACTCCAAGTATATGTAGGTATTGTATGAAGACTTGATTTACTTTCCAGTAGTACCAACTTTAAATTCTAAGTCGTTCTTTATGTGAAACCAACCTACAGGAAATGAGGACAATGAAATTCAAAGAATGAGCTCTTCCACATTATTACTAGTAAGAGAATGAGTTGATCTAGTTTTTTTTTAAGAAAGCAAATACAGCAAGGACATGCCAAGACTTCCTCTCCCTATTCCATGGCCCATGTCTTTGGAATCCTAGACATCTTTCTAGATTTAATTTGTATCCATCTCAATCAAAAACATCAATTCCATTTTCAGACATATTTGTATACCTCATGAAGTATGTGTGGCTACAAAATTAGTTTAAGATCCAAATACTATGATTTTAAGCTCCAGAAGGCTACAAGTGAATTATTTAAACTCCATTTCGTATGGGCAACCTAATGGTGATTATGTGGCTATTTTTTTCATGATCTTGGTGTCCTCTTGATCAATAAGAGGCTGAAAGCACTCCAGATACATGTGGATGATCTTAATATCAACATATGGTGGCTACAAAAAGGAAGCAAATAGACTTTGTGGTTTTCTTGACCATTTGATGGTTATGAGGATGAAATTTGCAACTTGATTTTTGGATCATTTTGGACTTTTCATTGGTGCATATGAGTAGAATGTTTGGCTCTAATCCTATGAGAAGCATCCTCCATTTTACATATCAAGAAATAGATATGTGTCTCTAAGATATAAATAAATTACTTTGATGGAACCTGTTGGAATAAGAGAGATCCTAGACCTAGAAGAAGTAATCGAGTCTCAAAGTGATGCAATAAAAGAAGAATTAAACAACAACAAACCCCTATTGGGAAATCTATATATCATGTTGGATCTCCACTAGCAAGAAACATAACATCATACATGCATATTTGTTTGGAACAAAACAAAAGTATACCAGTTATTTCTTAACTACTATGGTTAACGTGGAAGTGATATTCCTCTCATGCATATTCATCCATGGTAAACTTGGGCACATTTAGGAATCCCAGAGTGTAACCCAAATTAATGAGATCTGTAGGCATATAAACAATATTCTAACCTCAAATATAGACATTCTTATGAATTATGGACATCGTTGGGCATGTCCTCAGCCATAAAAATTCATTGAATACCCTAGATACCTCCAGTGAAACTTTTACAAATGGTTACATTCCATCCAAAGAACCATCCTCAATAAGCATTGATGATAGCCAATTTTCTAATAGGATAATCTCTAAAGAAATAAATCAATGTGCGATTATATACTATTCTATGTGAAGAGGCCATGATAGGATTCATTTAGTATAATCATGGAATGGTTCATGGGCCATCATTTGGTGGCATAGTGGAATTGAAATTGAAAAGCAGTCCAAGGCTTGGCATTGTAGTATTTTTTTGTTCATGGGCGTTACGGGCCACCCATTTGGCATATTAAGGAATTAAGCCAACAGATGAGTTGGATCATGTTTTGGTGGGTTATTTCTTTGTGGGACAAGTTAATGGATTTTGTTGATGTGTTTTTGTGGAGGGTTAGTCAAACCCCACTTCAAAATGATCCCCACCTTGTGTTGTTGGATGAAGTTGGTAGTAAAGTGGGTGCACACCTTTTTAAGTGAAATTCATCATTATTTTATTTTCTTTTTCAAAACAAAAAAAATACCACAACTTGTTATTCAAAGAGAGAACCAAATTCGTAATAGTCTATACATCTTATAAGAAACATACCAAATAATAAGATTATGACTTAGGCCACCTACATAACCTACATCAACTGGCATGAAATATGGCTTAAATCATCCTTCTACAATCCATTAAATTACGTGTAAACCAAAATATAGTAGACTAGCCACACGTTATTTCAAAGAGACCCTACATACTTTTACTAATGGACATGGAAGGAGCCAAATTATAAAATCTTTAAACTCCTCAAATTTAATCACTCCTTCCGACATACCCATTGTTGAACTTAGCCTTGTCAATGATGTGAAAGAGATAGTTGAACTTGGTGATGGCATTGAAGTGTTAATGATTGATGTCAAAGATATAAACTAAACTTGGTAATTCCATTGAAGTCTTGATGCCAGTTTAAGGTAGTGGCACTCTATTGCACAAATACCACCAAGGCATGGAACCCTAGTGCACAAAACCCACCAAGTCATGGAACTCTAGTGTGAAAAACCCACGAGGCTGACTTATTGCAAATATATAGATATGCAAACCAACAAAAGAACAAGAGGGATTGCAAATATAACAGATAATAAAGGAAGAAGAGGTACCACCAACTCAAAGGAACCCTAACTTGTGGACACATCAATTGAATAAGTACAAATAAGAGGAATATTGATGTGTACTGACGTAAGCTTGGAAGCGCAAATAGATTAATATACTGAAATTGCAAGCTTCATGGATTCATATGAAATTCTCAGGGGAATCAATCGCAAAATGACTTGAGGAAGTGTGTGAGAGAACTAGGCATGCTAAAATTCCAGGATTAGTCACACATTAGCACAAATATGTAAGGAGAAACTGCACAAATATATACAAGGAGAATTTTCAAAATAAACCCAAGGAGCATTTGTAGTGAAGGATACCATGAATGATTGTGCAAATAAAGGTAGAAGTGTGAATTTTTTTATGTTTGACAGTTTGCGCAGTACAGAGAAAGCATATTGGAGAGCGCATAATTGACTGTGATCAAGGTATTCATTAAAAAATATGTATCTAGGTGGTAGGATGGCGTAAGGACATAAGGTTGGTGTATTCCTTAGGTTGGTGCCTGACTATGCAAGTAGGTGCTTGTTGATATGAGTTGGTGACCATAATAGGATTGGTCTCCTCACAGGTTGGTTCCTGTAAAACAAGAAGTGTTTGTTTGCAAGGAATTAGTGTTCTTGTCTGATTGGTGTGAGAAAATTCAATGAGTTGTTTCTCACACTTGGAGATTGGTGTCTCCCAACATATGTTGTAATAAAAAATTTATTTATAGATATAGAATATTTATTTATGTAATATTTTCACAACGTTATTTGTATTGTAAATTGCTTATGTCACATGGTTTATATATTAATGAAAGATTGCATGGTATAACAAGAGTTTGAAAATTTAAAAAGTGCATGATATTGATTCACCCTCCCCCTCTCCTAGTATTGATTGAAGTCCAACAAATGGTATCAGATTCATTTTCCCTTAGAGAAAGTCTAACCACTGGAAGGAAGATCAAAGAACATTTATGTGCAAAAATGTGTGGAAAGGAAATATCTTCTCAAAATGAAGCACCAAGATTTGACGAAGATAATTTGGTACTCATGAATTACTATGATGAAGGAACATATAAAAACCCCAGTATTAGAGGTTTGGGATATAGTGGAGAATGGAATACTCCTCCAAAAGGAAAACCAAAGACTAACACTACAAAAAGACTCCATAGATGTCATGAAATAAAAAGGAATTCCGTATTCAGTGCCCTGCCAAAAAATGTGAAGGCTAATGTTGAGTCTCAATCCTTAGTCCATGAATTTTAAGGAAAATTAGAGGTCATTTATTGAAGGAATCTAATTTATGTTAAGAATCAAGATGATTAATTTCATGAAAGTTGAAAAATATTGGATGATTATGATTGTATCTCTACGAAAGAAGCAAGATGTGTTATTCATACTCAAAAGAAAACTATTGAAGAAGTCAAAAAGATTGCAACCAAAATCATGGATACCCTAAAAAGGAAAGAATAAGAGTCAAACAAAATGGAAACATACTTTACCATCCAATTGCATGGGATGGATGAGACATGTCAAACAAAGGAGCTTAAAATTGATTCATTAGAAGATTAACTTGAAACGTTAGATGCAAAAAACCAAAAGCAACTCAAGGAAATCATCCTGCTCAAGAGCCAACGAGAAGGTGAACTTGAAAGTTCAATGTCAAGAAGTCAAAATTTGTCTAAAGAAATTATGTTTTTGAAGGATGAATTGGAGAAGTCAAGAAAACATTATGAACAAGAAAGAGAATAAGGGGCTTCTAATTTAAAAGAAGGAATCCAATCTCTAAAAGATCAGCTGCAAAAGTCTCAAAGACAAATTGATGATGCTAGCAAGATGATTATCATACAACAATTTCAACTTCATAAGGAAAAGGAAGAAGCCAACGGTTTAAGGAATGAAGTGGAATAAGTCAAATAGATCTTAGACAGTCAAATAAAAGAATCCAAGAAAGACTTGGAAAGCCAACTTTAAGCAAAGGATGAAATTTGTCAAATACAAAACCTTGAGATGATTTCTCTCAAAGTAAACCTGGATAAAGAATGTATTGAAATGATGACGAGGATTAAATTTGAAATAGGTGCCATGATTCTAGATGACATTCTTAGCATGCAAATTAATTAAAAAGATAAATTTGGTCTTGTTTACAACACTATGGTTGAAAACGAAGTAGTGACATCTTCCTGAAAAGAAGAAAATGATGCAAGCATTCATAGACATGATATTTACAAAGAAATTTGTATCAAGAGAAAATATCAAAAGAACTGTTAAAGAACAAACTTCTCATCTAAAGAGAAGTCAAGAAGGAATCTTATAGTGATCACGTATGAAACGTCTTTCAATGACTAGTGTTTTTCATGTAATAATTATGACCATTAATATGTATTTATGTGAGAAAGAAATGAAAAGGGAACATATAGTTTCACATGCATAGATATATTGCAATAAACACAGTGATACAGTAAACTAGGATTCTATTAAAAATGAATGAAACAGAACAAATTGTAAAATAAAAGCAGCTAGAATGGTGATAGCTATATCTCAGAGAAGAGATCTAGAGGCTACGCTCATTTATGACAGGATGGATACAAAAGGGGGAAAAAAGGACCTAATTATCATAAGTATGAAGGAGAGGACCATAAACATAAAAAAACATAACCCTGGAAGATGAATCATCATAATGTTTGTGGCCCCAATGTGGTTAGTTGAACAATCAACTTCCCAGGGTCATAAGTTTAGCATACGATCTATTTTTAGGGCACTCGATAGTCCATTGGAAAGATCTATCTGAGTACTATAGTGGATTAATCCCATACAATAGTGGATGACTATTGTTAGGGATGCTGCAGGGCCAAAAACATATTTTAGGACCTCAAAACGACCCCAGAAGTTCAAAACCCAAAAAACAGTAGAAAATTATTAGAAAATTGCCAACATGGGAATTTGTTTTGAGCCAATGGAATATGTGGGTGGCCAAATATATCCATATGGATTATTCCTCCCTGTTAGGAATCAATGGTATACATTGTTGGCGCAAACTCAACCAACAAAACCTAGTTGACAGGGGTTCTCACTCTGTCGACACTCAACTCGTCGCGATCTCCCTGAGCATTTACCTAGATAGGTTTTACCCCACCCGAAAACACCCACGAAGCGGATGAAATCTCACCCAAGATGTTCAAAGGATGGCTAACGGAACCAAGTTTCCACAGAATAGAAGAGGACTATGGGAATCAACAATTCATCAGCTTATTTACCAGATCTGACCAGTTACTTAATTATTAATAGAACCATTCATCATAAATCGTATCATTCATTCATAACCATAACCTTCCTACAAGTGCGACAATAGATCTAGAAAGATAACATTATTTATAAGCAATAAACATCGCATCATAGATCCATGTCATAGATTCACTTCACATTCATCATTGGGTTCGTAGAGCAGGAAAACAGAAAGAGATAAAAAAGATAACAACAAAATGATAGCAACATTTCAGATCAACCTCCTTCTTATCATATTAGCTTCTATGCAATCAACCACATATCCAAAACAGACAACAATTCAATCGAACCTCAAACTCTCAATTCTCATTCTACTCTCTCATATCATTCTCTGATTACATTTGTAATTCTTATTCTATTTATAGGCTTGCGGATTTACATTCATGGTTCACTTGGTCTATTTTCTAACTAATTCTTAACTGAATCTATCCACTAATGACCAATATCGGTAAAACATGGTCAAAAAGTACAAAAAGTGACACAAAATATTCAAAAATAGTTTATCTTCCGCTTTGCGTGACATATTTTCCTTGTGTGGTGTCTTCTGAGCTTGTAGGGCACTCATGGCGCCACACAACTGACTTGTCCAAAACCCCTTCCAACAACCCCCCAACACAATCTTGTGGATCTCCCTCGAGCCATTCCTAACCAGACCTAGTAAACTCAGCGGTCGTGGCTTCGAAATCTATAAAATGCTGAGTGTTCACTTTAACTTGCTCTTGAAACCATTCCTTCATCTCCTGCCTTGTCATTACATCATGGTTGATAGAGTGCTCAACAATCTTCGCAGCAATATTTTTCTTTCCGTCTTTTGTGGCTTGGAGTGTCGAAACTGCTCCCACCGATAGTTGTACTCCAATCTTTGGGAACTCGTCGAAATGTGCATTGCGCTGCTGCTTTTTCCTTGCACTGACATCTCATTGTTGTAGCTCCTCAGGTGCCTTATTTGAGGCCTATATCTCTTGCACCTTATCCTTGGTCAATTTCTCCTTATCTCGGTGCAATTATCCAACCTCTTTTTTCATGGCATCTACTTACTCCTTCAACTGCAAATATTGGTCGCTAATACTCTTCTGTCTCTCCACCAATTTTTTTTTGGATACTTGCTTCATGGATACCTACCTCTGGGTGTAAAGTTTGTTGACATCTAAAGAAATGGTCTGCAGCTGCAAATTTTGAAGCCCAAGTGCCACATGGAAAACCATTCCAGCTCCCAAAACCTTGTCATTCCTCGCATTCAAGCTCAGCTCAGACTCCTAAAACTCGATCCCACTCCATGTTCCTATAGACTTTGTCAAATGGGGTAAGAAATTTGATCTGTCTCTGATTCTTCGTGGGTTTCCTGGCATTGCCCCAGAACGACTAGGATGGATGTAGCCATGGATGTCCTTGATAGGAACCCCTACTCTATCGACAAAATCCATAACTTCAGGGATCGATGACCCCATCTATGGTATATCCTCTCCATACACCCTTGTGGTCATTCTAGTTTGTCTCTTTTGTGATACTACAGAGATGGGCTTCTACGCTTTCTTCTTCTTTGACGAGCTATCCCGCATACTTGCAATTTTTTCTTCAATTGCAACTGGTCTGAGCGATGAATCTCACTCACTCAAAATCTCAATGGTGTATGGGTTGTTCTACATATCATACTAATTCTCCTCTCAACTTACGAAGCTTAGAACCTTTCCATTCTAAGAAACTTCCTTACTCTGCTTAGCTTTCCTTAACAGCCCTCTCGGACACTTGGTAGCTTCTGCAACTAAACATGCTTCAACTCCACTCAATGGTGTCCTCTAACCCTATCAGGATTCCGCTTATAGTGCCATCTCAACTCATATGTCATCATTAGCACATCAATTCAATCATCATGACTAAATCATGCATTAACTATTTGAATCCGTCGTCGATTCTGCCAATGCACCGGTTGTATCTACTATCATTACACGCCACTTCTAAAAAAATATGTCATTCACCTACATGAACTGTCTTTAATGATTATTAATGTGACATCCACTTGCAATCCTGCAGTTGTCACATCATGAAATCCTACTTGTTCTANTATATATATATATATATATATATATATATATATATTTGCATGGTGCGTTAAGTACTGCGCAGTTCTAGCCCTATCCTATAAGGTTTCAGTCGACTACCATTCACCAGCTTTAGTAGTATTGTTCCATCTAACTACTACAGCTGAACTGCACCTCCAAAAGTAATAGAATTGACAAGATATGGACCTAACCAATGCATCTGTAACTTACCTGGATGCTTTAGGAATTTACTGTCGTACAACAGTACCAAATATCCATGATGAAATTGTTTGTTCTTTATGTGGTGATCATGCCAAGCCTTCTGGCTAACCTTATTGACACGCTGATGGGAACCTGCTATAAATAGATCCTCTTCAAGCTGTAGTAATTGTGCTACACGTGCCTCTAGCACTGTTTTGTCATCCATGCCCGTCGTAGCTGCGATACGCGGACTGGGAACAATGTATTCCATAGGCATGACTGCCTCTTTCCCATATACTAATTTGAATGGTGTTTTCCCCGTCAGTCTCTTGCAAGTGGTGTGATATGCCCACAATACTATAGGAATATTCAAGTCCCAATCATCATGGTTAGCATTACATACATTTGTAAGCGCATGCTCCAATATCTTGTTGAAAGCTTCTACTGTTCCATTTGCCTGCGGATGATATGGTGTACTTTTCTTGTGCTGTATTTGCAATTCTTCTGGTTGCGCGCTTACTGTGCAGTTGATGAAGTGGCTTCCTTGGTTGCTCATCAATATCCTTGTACATATAAACTGCATCACAATGTTATCAAATAAGAACCTGGTTGTTGTCGCAATGGTGCAATCTACGACTGGTGCAGCCTCTGCCCACCTCGTCAAGTAGTATGTTGCTGTGATTATTTATTATTTACCAGTTCTCTTCCCAGGTGGGTTGATTGGACCCACAAAATCCATAGCCCATTTATCAAAAGGTTGCAAGATTACTTCTGGTACCAGCAGTATCTCATCCCTCCGTGATGGTTTTCCAATGCGTTGACAAACATCCCAGCTCTGCACATAATCTATTGCATCGTTATGTAAGGTGGGCCACCAAAGCCTTACGTGAAGCACCTTTCTCATAGTAGCTCATCCTCCATAGTGTCCACTAGCGACATCTACATGGGATTCTTTCAAAATCTCTCCTTGTTCATGGGGTAGGACACATCGCCACAAAGTCTCATCTAAGCCCAATTTGTACAGCTACCCAACAATCAACTGAAAATTCGAAGCCTTGACTACCAACTGCTTCTTCTGGCTTGTTGAAAAATCTTTCGGCGTGACTCCGGTCTCTAAGAACTGGATTATCTGGTCATAATAATCATCCACTATGTCGACTCAGAACAGATGCACATCCGGTAGTCCCTCGTCTATGCTTGTTGGTTCTTCTCTTGTTTCAATCCGAGAAAGATGGTCGGGGCCAAAATTCAAGCAACCCTGCTTCACAATTATCGCAAAATAGAACTCCTGAAAGAGCAGTATCTAGCAGCATATCTTCCCCCCCAACACAAGCTTATTGACTAGGTACTTCAAAGCAGAATGGTTAGTAAACATCTTAAAATGATCATCTAAAAGATAATGCCTGAATTTATGCAGTGCATATACCATCGCTAGACCTTCTCTCTCTCTGGTCGTATAGTTCTTTTCAGCTGATCCAAGAGGACCCAAGAAGGAAAAAAATTTTAAATCCTCCAATCTCAGCAAAACTAGCACCAGATCGAAGGGCTCGTTGAGATGATTCCAACGGCATTCGTTTCACCTCAAACAGACTCCGTATGAGAAAGTTATCGCATTCTGTTGTATTGATGAAACAGGCAAATTTGGCAAAATGGGGGTGCCATGTGGCACCACTGGCAGGGTGACACGTAGCATCCATAACATACGGACGAGGTGACATGGCATGTACGTATGTACCAATGGAGATTGAACACGTGGCAGTACGGGCAGTGACTTGGAAGTTGACTGGACGTCGACTGGGCATAAGGTGGACTAATCCCAGGCCACCACGTGGCAGCACAGGATTGGCCAATAAATCTAATACAAAATTATGGCCTCCGCGGGGTTCGACCCCATGACCTCTGCAAATAATGCTGAGCACCTTCGCCACTCGGGCTACGTGTGGTTCTTGGTATGCACATGCAACAAAATTTATTTAAGGTTGGGTTAAAGTTTATATTGGCGCAAAAAGGGGCCGGGGCAAGCCCTGACCCATGGTTTTCAATGCAACAAGGTACCAATCCCATGGGGAGTTTGTTACAACTCCAACCCACAAAAATCATGTTGGAGTGGACGACCCATGTGATATCAACTCTTGGATAGGGTAACACACATGGTCACATGTTTTATAACAAATTTTCGATGACATGTGAAAAGTGAGCTTTGCAAATGGATTACATGCCACCTAATATATGTGTATTTATAACCATAGGGTTGGAGCGCCACCACATATTGCATAACAGACTTTGGGTTA
This sequence comes from Pseudotsuga menziesii, assembly GCA_001517045.1. Taxonomy (NCBI): domain Eukaryota; kingdom Viridiplantae; phylum Streptophyta; class Pinopsida; order Pinales; family Pinaceae; genus Pseudotsuga; species Pseudotsuga menziesii. The sequence continues at coordinate 123,464 of LPNX010611249.1, read as the reverse complement.
AAGTTTTAAAGGTGGGTTTGTATGGTTATTATTATAATATGGTTTTAACCATATTAAAAGCCAACAAAAGGGTATGCCATTTTAAAAGGGTATTTTTAAATATGTTTGTTTATTATGTAATTCCATTTGTTATGACCTAACCACCACATGGTTATTCGATGAATTTTGGATATGGTGGTTTTGGCATGTGGCTATTTCGCCAAAGAATGGCATGGGTCATTTTGACTTGTAACAAAGTTTTGGGATTTTGTAATGCCATTATGGGTAGGTTATAACAAGGGCTAATATAATATGCGATAGTTGGTAAATTTCCAACTAAAAACTTTTAATAAAAAGCCCAACCACATGAGAACCAACTTAGGAGTTGTAACTCCATGCCCATTGAGGCAAATTTGATGTAACCAAAGAGAACATGAGGAAAATGTGAAGAGGGGCAAGCCAAACTATATAAATCCCCTTGATTTCCATTGCCACTCATGCTTTGGAGTGGAGACTTTTTAGCTAAAGGAGAGAAGGGAGATTGCATAGCTCTGCAGGAGGAAGGTACGAGTGTTTATACTCATTTTACACCGTCTTCAGGATTCGGAGTTGTTGGAAGCAGTCTTGTTGTGTTTTGGGCAGTGGTTCTCTTCCTGACCATTGTCTCCAAGGTATCATTGTATCATTGCCATGTATTTTTCCTTATGCTGAGATTATAGATCGGCCCTCCTATTGAGAAGCAGGCTCGGAGACGTAGTCCATCCTGGACGAACTCCGTTATCAACTTGTTGTCTTTATGTGCGTATTTTATATGTTGTTTGGTTCACTTCTTATGGATTTGTGAGCTTCATTCATGCTCTTTATGCAATTCATGTTAACGTCATAGAGTAGCAAAGATCTCGTTTTCGGATCATGTGGTATCAAAGCAGGACTATTTGACGTTGGATTGTGAGTGTGGATGCTCACGAGGGCTAAACTGCAAGCTGGTGAGGGTACATTAGAGCCTTACAATTCCAAGATCGGACGTGCACACCGAAGGAGGAAAATGGATGCTAATGATGCCCGCATCGAGATGGAGGCAAACTTTCACAAGGTCTTATACATGATGGCCGACAAGGTAGACAAGTTGTTTGCAAACTATGAAGGACGCATGGCAAAAGAAAGAAAAGGTAGTGAAGTAAAGAAGGAAGACAAAGAAGTGAAGGACGAAGGCAACGCTTCAGTTAACCAAGGAGGAGGTGGCGAAGAGCCTCCTGAGCCTCCCTCTTCACCTTCAGCTTCAAGCACAAGTTCAAGTGCTTCTTCCTCATCTCATTCTCAGCATTCCAAGGTTCCTCACAAAGAGCCTCAAAAGAAGCCCTTATTGAAGCTCGATGTGAAGTTTGATTTTACCATGTTCAATGGGGAAGCAAATGCAGAGAAGTTGAAAAATTGGATAAGGAAAATTGAGGTCTATTGCTGAGTCCAATAGATCAAAGAAGAAGATGTGAAGATTCAGTTGGCTTCACTTCGACTGACAGGCACTGTACTTTTATGGTGGGAAAGCAAGCTTTAGCAAGGTAGCAAACAAATGGGTAATCTTCTCTCATCATGGTCTGCTTTCATTTCTGATTTACGTAAGCAATTTTATCCATTGGGTTATGTTCAAAAGGCTATGATGGATTGGCAAAGTTTTAGACAAGGCAAGGGTCAGAGTGTTCAGAATTTTACTGAAGAATTTAGAAAGAAAGCTCTAGAGTTGAATATTTCTTTAGATTCTCTTGACACTCTCTTGAAGTACATTGGTGCTCTTCATCATTATCTACACCATACTTTGTTGTTGTTGAATCCTAATAGTGTGGATGAAGAAAGTTTTCAGGCTACTCATCTTGAGAGCAGCATTTGCAAGAAGACCATCTGAAGAAGCCTTTCAATCCCAACAACAACCACAAGTCCAAAAAGAAAGACAAGAGCAAGAAGATAGCTACTGCCCAGAAGGAAGGAGGAAAGCTCCATTTCAAACATTGCGACACTGATGGGCATGATGAAGAAAGTTGTTGGAAGTTGCATCCTGAACAGAGGCCAAAGAATTATGGAGGAAAAAAGAAGAAAAAGACCGTTGCAACCGTGCAACGAGATTTGGGTTCCGACTCAAGTGACGAAACTAGGATTACAGCCGTGGGAATGCAAGGTAACAAAACTCCTCATATTGGTTCAAGTTCTACTCATGTTTCTAAAGAAAATGATAAAAGAAGAAGTGAGTTGTTTCACATCAGAGTTGTGTCTAAGCATACAAATATTGAACCATTATTTGATCCGGGTTCTCAAGTAAAGTTGATCTCAGAATCAGTTGTTAAGAAGTTGGGCATACAGACTAAACCTCACCCTAAGCCTTATCCTCTTGGATGGGTATGTGATAATGCTAAGCTACAGGTGACTAAGCAATGCAGGTTAAGGTTTTCTATTGCTTCAAAGTTGATCGATGAGGTGGACTTAGATGTTGTTCCTTTTGACATCTGCGGTATCGTATTGGGAAGCCCATACTTGTATGATTGAAAAGAAGTATTCTTCTGTCATGAGAACAAGTACCATCTCACCAAAAATGGGGTGGAGTACATTGCGAGAGCTCACAGTATGAAGGCTAACACCACTCTTGTTAGTGCAGGACAGATGAAGCGGCTCATCAACACTAATAAGAGATACATGCTCATGGTTGTGAGAGCAAAAGATGTTGAGGCATCTGATGCTTTCAAAGGTTGTGATGCTTCTCATAAAAAGGCTATGATTGATATTGTGGCTAACTATGATGAAATATTTCAGGAACCTACAGGTTTTCCTCCCAAAAGGGAGATTCAACATGAGATCCATCTCCAGCAAGATGCCCCTCTTCCTAATGTGGGCATGTACAGGTTGTCCGCAGTTGAAATGGCAGAGATTAAGAACCAGGTTCAAGTGATCAGACCCAGATCCTCTCCATGTGGTTCGTCGATTGTGTTGGTGATGAAGAAAGATGGCACATGGAGGATGTGCGTTGACTATCGGTCTCTCAACAAGATCACGATCAAGAATCGATAACCGCTTCCTCGCATAGATGACTTGCTCGACCAGTTGAAAGATGCTATGTTCTTTACCAAGTTGGATTTGCGCAGTGGCTACCACCAGATCAGAATTGCAGAAAGTGATGTGTGGAAGACGGCCTTCAAGACCAAGCAAGGTCTATTTGAGTGGTTGGTGATGTCCTTTTGGCTTTGCAATGCACCTGCAACCTTCATGCGGGTAATGAATGATGTTTTCCAGCCATTATTAGATGATTTTGTCATTGTATACTTAGATGATATCTTGGTCTTTAGCAAAACTTGGGAAGCACATGTGGGGCATGTAAAGCAATTATTAGATACTTTGAAAAAGGAGAAATTGTATGTAAAATTGTCAAAGTGTGAATTTGGCAAAACTTCATTAGTTTACTTGGGTCATATTGTACGAGGTGGAAATTTAAAAATTGATCCTTCAAAAGTTGATGTAATTGTCAATTGGCCTAAGCCTACTAACGCTACTGAAGTGAGAAGCTTTTTAGGAGTTGTTCAATATTGGAGGAGGTTCATTCAGAACTTCTCATACATAGCATCTCCTTTGCATGCCTTAACAAGTGTGAAGAAATCCTTCCAGTGGGGAGGTAAGCAGCATAAATCCTTCGACACATTGAAGGGAAAGATCAGCACCGCCCCAGTCCTAGCCTTGCCTGATTTGCAACAACCATTTGAGATAGAGACAGATGCCAATGGATATGCCATGGGGGTAGTATTGATGTAGCACCGCAAAACTATTTGCTACCATTCAGATACTTTTACTCAAGCAGCGATCAACTACCCCACCTATGACAAATATTTGTATGCTTTGGTTCAGAGTGTCAAGAAGTGGAAACACTACTTGATGGGTAAGGAGACGATCATCCATACCGATCATCAGCCCTTGCAATATCTCCAGTCCCAGACTAAGCTCCAGCAAGCTCGTCATTTCAGGTGGATAGGATTCCTTCAACAATTCCATCTAGTGATCAAGTACAAGAAGGGTACTAGTAACAAACTGGCAGATATGCTCTCTAGACCTCCTATTGTTGCATCTATTGTTTTGAAAAATGCTTCTTTGTCCCATGAAAGTTATATTGAGCAGTATGCTACTGATGATGATTTCAAGGAGATTTATGAGAATCTAACCAATGGCACACAGGTGGAAGACTACTATTTGTAGGGAAATTTGCTCTATCATTTGGGCAAGCTATGTGTTCCTATCAGTGAAAGAATCCATGTAATACGAGAAGCTCATACTTCTCTTGTATCAGGGCATTTTGGGGTAGGTAAGACTTTGGCTCATTTTCAAAGACTCGTGTATTGGCCTCGCATGAAAGACATTGTAACAAAATATGTAAAGGGGTGTGTGATGTACTCTACTTGTAAGCCCACTAATAGAAAATTGGGGTTGTACTCACCACTTCCTGTTCCTTCCCATCCTTGGGAAAGCATTTCCATGGATTTTGTGGGGGGTTTGCCTATGTCTAGGAGGGGTCATGACTACTTGTATGTGGTCATGGATAGGTTTAGCAAGATGTGTATTCTTATGCCATGTAAAAAGTAGGTCACTGTAGAGCATCATCCTTCTCTCTTCTTTCAGCATGTATGGGTTCACTTTGGACTCCCTACGTCCATTATCTCGGATCGGGACTCCCAATTCCTTGGAGAGTTTTGGACAAAATTATGGTGTATGATGGACACCAAGCTGAAGAGGAGCACCGCTTTCCATCCACAGACTGACAGACAGACAGAGGTAGTCAACAGGATAGTTGTTCATTTGCTTCGAGGTTATTACAACAAGCATCCTAAGTTATGGGATGAGCAGATCCAGTATGTGTAGCATGCCTACAACAGGGCTATGCATTCTTCCACTCAGAGCTTGCCATTTGAGACATGCTTTGGGTACTTGCCAAAGACTCCATTGGACTTGAATTATGGGAGAGAGGTTGATTCAAGCACTTCCAAGGATGAAGACAAATCCTGCAGGTTCATTCAGAGAGTTCAACAGGTACATCAAGCAGTGCAAGAGCAATTGGAGAAGAGTCAAGCCCAGTACAAGGCTCGCCATGACAAGCATAGAGTTTATCATCAGTTTCAGGTAGGAGATCAATTGTGGCTTCACATCAGTAAGGAGAGGATGAATGGAGAAGGAAAGAAGCTCAAGCCCATTAGATATGGTCCCTTCACCATCTTGGAGAAGATTGGGACGAATGCCTTTCGCTTAGAGCTACCGCCATACATGCAGATCTACTCAGTGGTGAATGTGGAGAACTTGAAACTCTATGAGCCTCCCATGATCATGGATGAAAGGGAGAATGTCTCATTTCCATCAGTTGATTAATTTGCTCCTGAGTACATGGATGAGCTACAGGAAGATGTCATCCTCGACAAAAGGATAAGGACTTCTCGCAGAGGTGATGTTGATTATCTTCGAGTGGGCATCAGAGGTACTCATCCAAGAAAATCCAAGTGGATCAAGAAGAAGAAAGTGAGGGAGAAATTCCCTCACCTATCTATTGATTAGTAAAGGCTTTTGGAGGCCAAAAGCTTCTCAGTGGGGAGGAATGATCCAGGAGGACCCAAGAAGGAAAAACATTTTAAGTCCTCCAATCTCAGCAAAACCAGCACCAGATTGAAGGGCTCGTCGAGACAATTCCAACGGTGTTCGTTTCACCTCAAACGGACTCTGTATGAGAAAGTTATCGTGTTTTGTTGTATTGATGAAACAGGAAAATTTGGAAAAATAGGGGTGCCACATGGCACCACTGGCAGGGTGACACATGGCATCCATACAGTACGAATGAGGTGACATGGCATGTACGTACGAACCAATGGAGATTGAACACATGGCAGTACGGGAAGTGACTTGGTAGTTGACTGGACGCCGACTGGGCATAAGGTGGACCAATCCCAGGCTGCCACGTGGCAGCATGGGATTGGCCAATAAATCTAATACAAAATTATGGCCTCCGCGGGGTTCGACCCCATGACCTCTACAAAGAATGTTGAGTGCCTTCGCCACTCGGGCTACGTGTGGTTCTTGGTATGCACATGCAACAAAATTTATTTAAGGTTGGGTTAAAGTTTATATTGGCGCAAAAAGGGGTCGGGGTAAGCCCCGACCCATGGTTTTCAATGCGAAAAGGTACCAATCCCATGGGGAGTTTGTTACAACTCCAACCCACAAAAATCACGTTGGAGTGGACGACCCATGTGATATCAACTCTCGGATAGGGTAACACACATGGTCACATGTTTTATAACAAATTTTCAATGACATGTGAAAAGTGAGTTTTGCAAACGGATTACATGCCACCTAATATATGTGTATTTATAACCATAGGTTTGGAGCGCCACCACATATTGCATAACAGACTATGGGTTAAAGTTTTAAAGGTGGGTTTGTATGGTTATTATTATAATATGGTTTTAACCATATTAAAAGCCAACAAAAGGGTATGCCATTTTAAAAGGGTATTTTTAAATATGTTTGTTTATTATGTAATTCCATTTGTTATGACATAACCACCACATGGTTATTCGATGAATTTTGGATATGGTGGTTTTGGCATGTGGCTATTTCGCCAAAGAATGGCATGGGCCATTTTGACTTGTAACAAAGTTTTGGGATTTTGTAATGCCATTATGGGTAGGTTATAACAAGGGCTAATATAATATGCTATAGTTGGTAAATTTCCAACTAAAAACTTTTAATAAAAATCCCAACCACATGAGAACCAACTTAGGAGTTGTAACTCCATGCCCATTGAGGCAAATTTGTTGTAACCAAAGAGAACATGAGGAAAATGTGAAGAGGGGCAAGCCAAACTATATAAACCCCCTTGATTTCCATTTCCGCTCATGCTTTGGAGTGGAGAATTTGTAGCTAAAGGAGAGAAGGGAGATTGTGTAGCTCTGCAAGAGGAAGGTATGAGTGTTTATACTCGTTTTACATCGTCTTCAGGCTTCGGAGTTGCTGGAAGCAGTCTTGTTGTGTTTTGGGCAGCGTTTCTCTTCCTAACCATTGTCGCCAAGGTATCATTGTATCATTGCCATGTATTTTGCCTTATGCTGAAATTATATATCAACCCTCCTATTGCGAAGCAGGCCCGGAGACGTAGTCCATCCTGGACGAACTCCATTATCAACTTGTTGTCTTTATGTGCATATTGTCTATGCTGTTTGGTTCTCTTCTTATGGATTTGTGAGCTTCATTCATGCTCTTTATGCAATTCATGTTAACTTCATAGAGTAGCAAAGATATCATTTTCGAATCATCAGCAAATGACAACTTTCGACTAGCGAAAACGATCAGGTGATCAAGATCTCCTTCTCTTGGCTTCGCAAGCACTACTCCCAATGTGACAGAGGGTGCATCGACATGGACATGGAACTCCTTGTTCCAACCTGGGAACACAAGTATGGGTGCCGAAGCCATCTTGTCCTTCAAGGTGTCTAATCTTCCTTGACATTCTGGAATCCATACGAATGCACCATATTTCTTCAATAGTTTCTCCATTGGGGTCATTATCGCAGCATATCCTCTGATGAATTTGCGATAATACCCAGTGTTCCCTAGTGTCACCCTAAGCATCTTCACATTTGTCGATGGTGGTAAGCTTAAAATAAGCGCTATCTTTGCTGGATCAACCAACAATCCTTGCTTGAAAACAATGTGACCCAACAACATCCCAAACGGTGTGCATAAAATGCACATCTTGGAGGTTAGTGCGATCTGATGTTGTCGACATCTCTCCAGCATTAGTCGCAGTTTTTCCAGATGATCCTTAATTAGACCATACACTTTCCAATCATCCATATAAACCTGTAGGAACCTCTGAATGAAATCTTTGAATGCAGTGATAACAACCTAGGAAAATATCGCAGGTTCATTCTTCAATCCAAAAAGTCATCACTGTGTATTGGAAACAACCCCATTCAGTGACAAATGTCGTTTTATGTCAACCTTCTTTTGTGATTCTTAACTGGTGATAACAAAAAAATCCATCTGTAAAAGAGTACATCTCCTGACCGCCTACTCCTTCGAGTAATTCATCTATGAATGGTGTTGGAAACGGATCATGCATACCAGCATCATTCAATTTCTGAGGTCGACACAGATTCAAACTTCACCGGTTTTCTTGTCTTGAACCACCATAGAACTGATCCATTCTGATTCTTCCACTATCTCAATGATTCCAGCATCCAACATCCTATCTAACTAAGCTTTAACCCTCTCCCTGTATCGCAGATTCAAGTGATATGGTCTCTCTCTTACTAGTTTCGCATCGGGATTTAATGGAATCTTCATCTCTCCTAGATCACCCAGTATTCCTTTCATTTCAAATAATTTGGTTGGAAACAGATCTTGAAATTCATGCAATAGATCTGTGATCTTTTCCATAGTATCCTTGTCCCAGTAGTCCCCAATACTTGCAAATTTTGGGTTCTCCTTCGTCCCGATGTTTACTTTTCTAATCTTCAACAGCTGATTCATGGGATCAGTTGGTATATCTGGTGCTACGACATCCCTACTCCCTTCTATTTCTGGAATATTGATATTCCATAGCTCATTGTCATCCTCAGGTTCGCCAGAAACATTATAACATTCCATCATCAACTGCATGTGGCAATGTGCATGTGGGTCCACTGGATATGCAACTGGCACTACTTTTAATACCACATCCCAGATGATCTGAAGTGCATTGTTGACATCGAGATTGGCATCTGTGAAACTAAATGTATGAGCAAAGAAAATCGTCATCTCTTCCCAAGTGGTTATCTCTCTACACAACTCCGCTGATATATACCATGACCTTGGAATTTCATCCAAGGTGTGATTAAAGGCATGGACTCATTCATCCTTTAGTCGTGATGCCCGTAGTGTTTGGCATTTCATCAAATGGCCACTAGGGTCATTATTCCCATCATACTTCCCAGTGTGATATACTTATGTTTCGCCAAAGCAAACTGTCATCAACCATCGACACTGCACCCATCTAATAATTATCTTTTTATGGGTCACCCACCAGCGTGCTGGAGTAGCCTTCAATGCTTCCTACAGTGCCAACAATCGTTGCAGTTCTGATACCTTTTCTTCAAACTCCATCAAGAATGCGGACAGCTCAGGTATCCCTTCGTAAATTGGTAAGTCAACAATCTCAGTCGTGACATGGCACAATGACTATGTGATCAAACCACACTTCCTGGATGATACCTCATGCATGCGGTTTTGCGAGTTCTCTAATGCATCATCAGAATCAGAAGACGCAGAACTAGCGCTGCGCCAACCAAGTTCTCCGTCCACAGTTGGGTGGATGTACTCTTCAGAAATTTTTTAGGCATGATCCCATCCTCTGAGAACTTCATCCTTCGATGGTTCAATATATCTTTGTCCTTCGTTTAGATCCATAGGAGAAATGACTCAAATGTCTTGATTCTCAAATTTCATCATTCGCTTCTTGAAGTTAATCACTGCCATACTATCATTGGCCCATCTGATCCCTAGCAACCCATAGGAGCCTCCACCATCAACAACTTCAATCATGTCAAAATTGGCATAGGTCTTCATACCTTCAACATCCATGACCAGGTTCGACACTTGGCCAATCAGTTGTACTTTGGCTAGATTATCCAAGTGTAGCTGCACAGGGTACCAACCCAATGTCGTCCTCCCCATATTTTCCCATGTCTGCTGTGTTAGAATATTCGCATCTGAGCCCAAATCCATAATGACTGAATCTACTTCGTAGTCCCCAATATGAATGTTCATGCGCATCTTTTTGCCCGTCTTTTTCTTATGTAAAGAGTTCACTGCGGAGTCCTATCGCTCCCTACCCGGCCGGTGTAACAACTTTTTAATATCAGCCAGAGCATCGGGATCTCTTGCCAGGGACAAGAAACTCTCAAAGAAGAGCTACAATGTACCATGCTACCACGATGGTCCTACCTCCAATGAAGAATCAAAAGCAGAGGGAATTTCATAGACATGTGATTTACCATGATTCCTTTCGATCGAATCCCGAGCTTCGAAGAATGTATATTTTTCAGTTGCAATATCAACCGATGCCTTCTTCTTCCTAGCTAATCGATCCTATGGTCGAGGCCCATCTTCTCTGGTCGTCGCACCCCAGGGGGTGACAATAGCGACATCGACATCCTCCATTTTGGGTTCTACTGAGATTGTCGTGACCGTTGACCCTTGATTCTAGTTCATCAGAGGATTCTGGTTCAGTGAAGGATTCTGATTTATTGGCGGGTTCATTGGTTGATTCACAGTCTGATTCTAAAGTGGAACTTAACTCTGAGCCTGCTTCTGCAACTAATTATGGTTTTGTAGTTGATTCTAATTCTGCAACTGGATCTGATTCTGCAACTGAGGAACATTCTCGGCCTGCCATCTTACAATTAGTTGTGGGCAGTTCTTAACAGTATGATCAATTGTGGTGCACTATGTGCATGAACACTGCAAGTGTGGGAAATCTCTCAGGTAATGTTTAAATACCCCACAATTGTAACACTGGACAAGTCTGCGACCTCGTCCTCCTCTTCCAAAGCCTCCTCCTCTTCCTCAGAATCCTCTATGGAATCCTCCTTGCCGCTGGTACTGCGGCTGAGCCAATTGCTGTGGGAGGAGATTCAGTTGTTGCTGAACGTAGAGCACTTCTTGAACATACTGTGTCTGCAGTGGAGCCATCGGCATCTGATTATACTGCAGTCATGGTGCAAATTGTGGTTGTGGTGCAAACTGTGGTTGTGGCTGCGACAGAATAAACTACATCTGTGGTGGTGGTGTGTACTACGATTGAGGTCGTGGCTACACCACCTATGGTTGTGATTGTTGTACTGCAAAATGATATTTTCCCTTCACATAGTATGAGTCATACATCCTTTCCTAGAGAAGGTCATAAGCCAGTCTTTATCTTCATGCCTGACCAAGTGAAAAAAAGTACAGTATAAGCTCGTTGGATTCGTGACCATCTTCTGCATGTAGCTACATTCTTCATGTCGATGCCCATATACTTAACATATGCAACACCATGGTACACTGTCGAAAATCAGTGGGTTCGGTACCCCAGAAAGGAGATAGTTTCTGAATTCAGGGAAAGTATCCTTAGTGTGTCCATCTGCACGACAACGAGTGCACCAAATATCTTTGTGATTTTGTTTCCCCTTCTTAATATCTTGCAACTAAATTGTTAGGTTCGACAGCTACACCTGAATTTGGTTCATACCAAATGCACTCTCTCCAATGGGTGAACCTTCTAAATTCATGGCAATCTCCAGGGCCTTGCTCTAGGTCGCGATATTCTGTTGCATCAGTGGTTGTCGGATATGAGGTACTAGCACTGCAATGAACCATTCTTTGTGTTGAACATCGCTCATATCAAAACTAAATCTTTCCATCAGTGTCTTAAATCATTGGTCAAAGTCCCAAACAGTTTCATTAGGAAATTGCTTAATCTCTTTCAACTCAGTAATATACTATGCTTCAGACTTTGGTTTTCAGAATTCTTCAATCAGTCCTCTCTTGACTTCATCCAGTGTTTTTGCAAAATTCCCCGTATGAACTTGTATAAATTTCATATACCAATCCAGCACACGACCCTGAAGAGTAGTCACCAATTGGCCTTTCTTAACGTCGTCATCCGTGGCCTGTCTGATAGTCCATAGTGCCTCACATAAGAACCAATATTGCTCGAGATTGTCAATCCTGTTTCCATGGAACAAAGGTAACTTTGTATCGTCTCCTGCCATTCTGGGAATTCTTCCTACGGATGCTGATCTACTACTAGAATGTTACTGGCACGTTGGGCAAGTTGATGTGGAATTTGTGTTTTTTCCCGAATGTGGAGTAGTGCACGAAGGCATGGGTACATTGCTGATGGGGTTCGATCTTACTGCTGTGGAATTTCTTCTTTACATGCCATCTTTGCCTTGCGTAGTGTCTTATGAGCTTGCATGACACTCATGGTGCCACGCAACTGAGTTTTCCAAAACCCCTGCCAACATACATTGGGTTGAGTTCCCCCATCAAATGGGGAAACTTCTGCTGAACTTGACTCCTTGTGAGCCACTTTCCTTGGTGGAGTAGTTTTCCTTCTTTGACAGCCCAATACAGCTATATATTCTGCTAGTGGGTTCCCTTAACATGTGTGTCCATGATATGATATGTATTTGTATGTTCCATGCAATCAGGGTTGATCTCTATAGGTTTCAACTACTTTTCAACCTTTGATGTGTCCATCAATGGTGGAAAATATGGGCGAAGTATCTCTACATTGAATACTGGGTGCAATCCAAGGAATGGAGGAATTCTTAAATCAAAGGAATTCTCACCGAATTCCTTGGCATTGGTGTACAACCCATATCGAAGTGGGCAAATCTTGCAATGGGGTCCTATGAGCCACTCTTTCTACAAATGAAACCAAACCTTATCACCCACCTGGAACTTGTGTGGAACCAAATGTTGGTCATATCGTTGGTTATATTTAGTATTGGATTTCTCCAAAATATCATGGACCTATTGGAAGATGTATTGGATTCGTTCAACCAGTATGGTGTCCTTATCAGCCTTAGTGTGAGTATGGGAGAATTCATCCCATGTGGATGCAATGGGTAGAGCTACATCAATTGGGGCTAGTGGTTGGAAACCCAGGCACACTTGAAAAGGGTTATGGTCGGTAGAGCTATGAATGGATATGTTATAGCTATGTTTAACATATGGAAGGCTCTCATCCCATGTGTAGGGATGTTTTGAATTGTACATTCTCAGAATATGCACAATCATCTGGTTTACTACCTCTATTTTTCCATCAGTTTAGGGGTGGAAGGAAATCGATTAGGTGATCTTGGTATCCATCAATGACCATAGGATGGACCAAAAGGTGCTAAGGAACCTATTGTCCTGATCTAAAATCATAGTATGTGATTGCATGAACTAAACCCAAAAACTCTTGAAGAAACAATCATAGATGGCGTAAAACCATTGGTTCTCTTAAAGGATTGGAAGCAACATGCCACTTTCTAAGCACAAATGAACCACCTTCTATAATTCATGGCCTGGAAAAAAAATTCAGCTGCATCCATGGACAAAAAATGGAATAAGTACCATCTAATTACAAGTATTATTAACTTAGGACAATAGTTAACCACCAACTTCAAACTATCCCTAATCCATTCCACAAACTCTAATAAATTTAAAGAAATATACTCGATCTGACCTACCAAGGTTCTCATCATCAAACAAGACACATGATCCAGTTTCTCGACTATCATGTAAATAGGATCTTCAAGAAATTTGTAATCCTTATGATCCCTCCTCACCTTACCCATATTTTCGATGATACACTTACCACTTCCATGACATCCTTTTGTACCTCCAAATAAGTTAGACATTTCTTACCTCCCCGAGCTAGGGTTCTTTGAACATAAAACCCTAGGAGACTTCATGGGTTTTGTCGGTTTCTCACCCACCTCTGGTTCCTTTGACACACATGAGTTCGAAGAAAACAAACACTTTGGATTCACATTCTTATCACTTTTGTACTACCTATTACTTTGCTATTTTCCCTTCACCAACCATGTCTGACCACCCAAGTAACCAATGGAAAAGTCCCCCAAAACTGCCAAATCCAAACATTGTCCATCCACATTAGTACCCATACCAAATGAAGAATCAGATAAACTGCCACCATTACCGACAACCCTCGTATTTTTGAATTCCTCTTCAGAAAGGAATAGTCCTCCAGCTAGGGTCGCCTCCTGCCCCATCGCCACCCATTCCAAAAGCTCTTCATCCACATCTCATATAGAGAGACAATGAGAGTATGGCATCAACACTTTGTAGCAATCCCTACAGATTCACAAACAACCCCTAAGCTCATCATCCATCTTCAATCTTCCTTCTTTCGATCAACTAGTGTAGTCTATCAATCATTATTTAATTAGTGTAGCCTATCAATCTGCGTTATTCTTTATTTTATTTGTTAATATGTAAAAGGGTGGATCTAACCACCTTCAAGAAAATTTTATTGAATTTTATCCACTCACCAGCTACCTTATGTGATGTGTCATACTTGAGGAGTCCTTTGGACGCATATCATCATCATTTTGAGGAGATCCATGTATCTTTGTATTATATTTATGACATTTTACCATCATTTTTATTTTGAGTTGTTAGAGTTTGTTTAAAAGTAGTGGTATTTTATATTATTTTACCTTACCCTAGGTTAAATCTAGGGTTTTAAAAATATTTTATTGTAAACTAAGAATAAGGCTACAACCTATATAAGGATTGGTATTCTGATTCGTTGTCATGGTTGGATAATGAGAACATTTCTCTTTTTGGAGCCTAAATGTATATCTTTCATGGAGTAGTCTGAATTTCAAGGGTTTTCTTCTTCAATTTTAAGTGGTTTCTAGTTCGCATCTTTAATGTTTCCAACTATGTATGGAATAGCTAGAACCATAGAAGGACAATCTTGTCACATTGGAAGGATTGTGAGAGAAGTTTACTCCATTACTTTTTTGTTTAATGCATGAATGTTACATTGTTCCAAGTGTCTCTAGTGAGTAAGAACTTGGAATTGTTCATGTTATAAGGCATACCCTATTAATCAGTGTTTTGAGTTGACACCAAAAGAAGGCTCCTCATGATTTCAACAGTTGCGGTGTAACATGTTAGATTTTGTTGGTTGGCATTTCAAGGGATCAAATTCTACCTAACCATTCATGAACTTCCCCATCTTCCATTGGTCTTATTTCTTCTTGACTCCATAATCCTTGGGGATTGGAACTAGACTTCAAAATCTTCCATTACCTATACTACAACAAAATACCTCAAGATTTGTTAAGTCTATCTTTCCAAAATCACCTTGTTCCCTCCATCGCTATATCCTAGCAATCCTATCTAGGGAAGCCCCCTCTAGTTTGAGAAGAGCCAGCCAAAAGTGCAGAGAGGTAGTTACTGGGGTGACAATGGGTAACACCTCTAGGTCGCAACTGAGTTAGCCTATTGTTTGGGGATTTAATCACACATGTTAGTTCTTCTTAAACACCCATTTTCTACAAATAGTATTTTTTTCCAATCGGAAACACAACTAGATCCCAAGTCTCATTTCCAATGAATCCATGTTTTTAATCATTGCCTTCTTCCAGAGTTTACTATCCTCTTAATCCACTATCTTACTAATAGTTCAAGAATCATCATCAATAATATATAGAGATAAATTATAGGGGAAGTAGGTGGGATATATCTTTCACGTTT
Organism: Pseudotsuga menziesii; assembly: GCA_001517045.1. NCBI lineage: Eukaryota > Viridiplantae > Streptophyta > Pinopsida > Pinales > Pinaceae > Pseudotsuga > Pseudotsuga menziesii. The sequence continues at coordinate 108,170 of LPNX010611249.1, read as the reverse complement.
GTATTCTTTCACAAACTATTATCCTCAAGGTTGGAAGCTAAGTTTCTTTCTCTTCTGGTTCATATTATTTTATTGAGTTAAATTCTTCACCGTCCAACTCAAACTCTATAGTCTTGTGTTATTCTTCCTTTGGTTGGACTCCCTATTTGGGAGGAACTTTAACCTCTATAAATACAACAACCTAATTGTAAACAATGATTCTTGGTTAATGGGTTCCAAATTTTATAATATTTTATACCATCTTTATAACCAATAAATATACATTTTCCAGCTTTATTATTTGTCTTACTCTTATTTTCCTTTGGAATATGCACATACAAATCACAAGAAAAAAATCTAAGATGTTTAAGAGAATATTTTTTACTAGTGAATGCCTCATGTGTACTTTTTCAACCAATGGTAACATAGATGAACAATTGACCGAGTAACATGTAGTATCCACTACCTTTTCCTAGAATTCTTGCGATAACCCTATACTATTGAGCATAATCCTTTCCTTCTCCATCAATGTCTTGTTCATTCTCTTTACAAATCCATTATGTTGAGGTGTGTATGGATTATTTATTTTCCTTGGTATTCCATGCTTATTATAAAATTCCTCGAACTCATTTCCGCATAACTCTCCACCAGTATTTATTCTCGACGCCTTTATTTCTTCTATGTATAGTTTTATACAAGATCTATAAACTCTTAAATTTACTAAAAACCTTAGATTTATTATGGAGGAAATAGATCCATGTGCTCCTTGATAAATAATCAATCAATGAAACATAATACACATATTTACCTAGTGATGGAACAAGAATAAGTCCAAACACATCACCATTTATTAACTCCAAGATTCCTTTTGTCCTTGTATCACTAAATGGGAATATCAGACAATTCTATTTACCATATACACAATGTTCACAAAAATTGAAATCTAATGAGAAATCAGACATACCTTCAATCATACATTTACCATGTAATTTTCAAAGAACCTTCTCTCCAATATGTCCCTTTTTTATGCCATAGCATTGTCTTCTCTACAAGGACAATAGAGGTCACATCTTCTACATTCATATCCTCAAGAACAACATAACTATTAGACCCATTATTGAAAGTGTTTCCCATGAATAGATTGTATAGAGTTCAAATATGAACTCTTTACCTCAACACCAAATTGCTCCTCGAACCAGCTTGCATGTGTCCTTTTCAAATACAATATGCAAACCTGCATCACCCATATTACATACATATATTAGGTTTCTAGTCAAGTCTGGAATGTGAAAAACCCTAGGAATACTTCTAATGTGTCCATCATTCAGCAATAGCTTGACCCTTCCATGTCTTATAAGTTTGTTCATTGAGTTGTATGGTAGGAAAACATCACCTCCATTGTACTTTTCATATCCACAAAACAAATACCTATAAGAATTGATATAAAATGAATCACCCAAGTTGATCAACCATACATCATGATCTGCATGTGTACATGTAGATGTCGAGTAAATATCACTTGCTTCTTTTATGGAGGTTTCATTTATATGGAAGGGGAATAATTAGATCCCTTACCTTTATCCACATTCTCAAACCTATAATCTTTCTTATAATTCCCAACTTTACCACATTTCCAACATTTCTTTACAAATTTTCCTGGATATTTAGATTTACCTCTAAACTTAGATATGCCTCAAGGAGACTTCATTTTTCTCTCTTTGGAATGACCCCTCACAGATAATTAATCCTTGGTCCCAACCTCCATGTATATTCTCCTCATTTCCCATGATAACAATTATGCAACTACATCCCCAAACTTTAGTGTGAATTGAGTGCTACTACCAATTGTTACAACTAGATTATCCCAAAATTCTGGAAAGGAAAATAACAAGGCAATACATTTACATTATTCCTCCATCTTAATATCAACAAGAACAAAAAATTGACCTACCATAGTATAAATTTGTTTAGATTATCCGTCAGGGAGTCACCATCCTCCATCCTAATATGATATAACTTCTTTCAAAGAAATAACTTGTTTACTAGGAACTTTGATTGATACAAATTCCCCAACTATCCTGCAGCTTTTTTGTGTTTCCTTTTCTAGATACATCCAATAACATTGAATATGAGGTAGAGTCAAATCATACTTCTCACATTTTTTCTATGTTTTCCCAATCTTCTTTCAACATGCTTGTGGGTTTTGTACCTAGATCCACAACAATCCATTGTTGGAGGATTAAGATGTTGTGATAGCATGGTTGGAAATGCATTTTCAAGAGATGGGTTATTTACATCTCACAGTGGTTGATTCTATGACCACAACTAGTATTGATTTGCAAACAACAAAATTATTAGAGTTGTATAGGGATTTGACAGGTGTCAAGGAAAACACTTTCCCAGTAAGGGGGGGGGGGTGTTATTTTTTGTAGTTACTTTGAAAGTGTTTACACCATATTTGGGGGTGCTTCATGGGTTTTTGGGTACATGGTGTACGACTAGCCCTAAGATGGCATAAAATGGATTGTAGTATGACAAATGGTCCATAATGGATATGCACAGTTGAGATGGATTGTTCAATGGATGATTGAACTCATGATAGTGCTACCTTGGCTTTATTCCCTTAGGTCTTGGAGATATCTTGGTAATTTGATGGATACCCTTCATTGAGGCTTCATGGAGGGGCTACTTACTTGAAGAATGTTATTTAGTGGATGTGGAGGAAGGCTTCAAGCCCTAGTTTGTATATGGAATATTGGTTCTCCTATTAAGAGGATTGGAAATGGATTAGGGATGCCTAAGTATTTGACAGTGTTCTTACAAGGAGTTGTTGACCTAGTGGAGTACAGTGCTTTGGAGGATAGATGGATTTCATGGAGGTTTGTGATGGAATGGAATGGACTTTCCTTTTATAGCTACATCACCTAGTAGTAATTATTGTGCACAACATCACCATTGGAAATTTACACATGTACTTTAGAGTGGATGTCTCCCTTTTGTGACCTACAAGGGCTCACGTAGGTTACTTTTAAGGACCCAGTCCCTCATAGTATTGTTGGCCTCCCTTACCTATCATGTAAATAGAGGAAGGAGAGAGTCATTCCACAATATTCATTCACTCACTTGTATTCACACTTGTGGTGAGATCTGACTTCTCTCTCTCTCTCTCTCTCTCTCTCTCTCTCTCTCTCTCTATGTTTTCAAGGTCTTCAGGATTTGTTGATTTACCTTGGCTAGGGCTTTTTGGATGGTTGGAATTTTGTACTATCCTTGAGAAAAATCTAAAGGAAGTAGTTCTACTTCATATTTAGATGAAGTAGTTCTAGTTCTTGTCCATATCTTGTGCTATTTTTGGATTGAATTTCTAGCAATATGTTCTTTATGATTTGTTAATTATAGTGATTTATGTGGTGTTGATTTGACATGAGTAAAATAACAATTTTTTAAATGATTTAACATCTAAAGGAAGAACATGACTCATGCTACAATTACTATTGTTATAATGTTGTAATTATTGTTGTAAAAGTACATTTTCATGTTTGGTTATTAGCTAATTAGTTGCCCTAGAAAGAGTGGAAACTTATCTTTTTGTTTGGCATCTTTTCTCCTTGAATTGGTGTAGAGTTTGAGGTTGCTAGATGTTAAGCTTAAATGCAGAAGTTTATTATACCCAATAATTGAATATATCAAATAAATATGTATAAATATATAAAATATAAAAATATAGTTACAATGAGAAATTGTCTTACCTTGCGTGGCCTTTCTACTTTCTAAAAATGACCTTTCACATTAAATTAGACACATTTTCATAATAATAATTATATTAAATATAATTAAATAATATAATATTACTTGTTGTATCTTATAGAATTGTGGCCTTCTCAACTTTGGGCTCACTTAAAAACTTTGGAAAACAAAATCGTTTGCTACTTTAAACTTATCCTCCTAATTAATAACTTCCTTCCTTGGTAATTTATTAAAAAGTTAAATAACTCTTCCTCGGATGAGACTATTATTGTAGTCTTTAGTTGTAATATTCCCTTTTTGCCACACTAATAATTTTCCTTATAATCAAATACAATGATTCATTAAAGCCCAATCCTGGTATCTCCTCATTAATTTGGATGTGGCAGCTTCCCAACGATTAATAATATGATTTGCAAATTTTCTTCTTGCATATATATACTCAATCAAATGTTGAACAATTATGTAGTCGGATTTCCTTGGATTGGGCCTGAAGATGATTCCAAACCTGTCTAACTCGTAAGGGAATCAATCTTCTTCGATATCTGCATGTACTCTACTCTACTCTACTGGCTTCGAAATCCCTTTAGACCAAGTGTTGTATGGATTCGATGCACATAGATAACAAGGTTCAGTGTTCAGTGTGACAGTATGCACCGCTCTTGATGACGAAACCATAGCTAGCCGAGCAGTTCTAGGAAGTAATGCAATGGAGAATCTTTTATTTTTTTTTAAACAAAAACATAACGCTATGCATTTGAGAATTAGTGGCCCTGTATAATGTTATTATGGCGGTGAACCTGGAGAAATAAATGTTGAATGCTTTGAACATTCTTGTTCAAGGCTGGAAAATAGATTCCGAAACATCGTGTTGATTGTCACAGACTTTGATGAACAAATGAATACAGTCGAGTCGAGTCGAGCACCACAGGGTCATACACTTGTAAATGATAACCCCAAGAAATATTTGAGAGTTTCTAGCCATTACCTGTGTCCCATATTTCTGGCAAGCATAGGCTGGGGAAATAATTGAGGGGAGTATACAAGTTGTCATCGCAGCCCTTTCTGCCTCTTCTTGAGAATGATCGTGGGGAGACTTCGTGGAAACCTCCTCTGATTAATGGGAGGCTATGTCTAGTTGTATTTTTTTGTTTTCATACCTTGTTGTCTTTCTTACATGCTATATCATTGCTATTGCTAGCTCTTTCTATGCTAATAAATATTTTTAATTTTGACCATTTAGGCTTGGTTCCAGAGGTCTGAGCTTGGTCTGAGCTTATCTCCATTGCTGATTCTCTCCATCCAACGGGCAAGGAGCAAAGTCATTGCCCATTGAATGAAGGGAATCTGTAATCGAGATAAGGATGACCGTTTCAAAGTATTGTTGGACATTTTGACTGAATTAACAATAATTTTGATTATTGTGGGACATTTTGACTGAATTAACAATTTTGATTTCTTCCTCTTCATTGGATGGAAAACATGCAAACAACTCCATGGCGTAAAGGCCATTACTGTAGTGTTCCAGTGGCTTCGTGCTGGTGCTGCCACTGCCAATAACTGTCTGTAAGATTTTGCTCTTCCTTGGTATGCTTTTCATGCTCGTTATTCTATCAAAAAGTTTTCGAACCGATTTTTCCACTCATTCAAGTATTACCTTCATCTCTCTTAAACTGCTCCAGGATCGCAGTAAAGCTTTCATCAAATGAATCCATGGTAGACGCAATCTGCTCTAATACCATTATTAGGGTTTAATGCATAAGCTTATACTTAATAATAGAATATATTAAATAAATGTATATAAATGTATTGAATATATAATTTTGGTTATAATGAGAAATGGTATTGGCTTTTATAGATTATTAAGGTGACTTTTCATATTAGTTTGTTTATTTATATGGGTATTTTTTGATAATTAGCATTGATCTATCTTAATAGGGATCTACCAAGCCTTAAGAGGGATTAAATCTTTTAAGTTGCAAATCCTTTTTTAGAATGAAAATGTTGCTGAAATGTGTAATACAATGTTTATGGTTTTAATATCTGTAATATGTTTAGTTTTATATATATATATGTAGTTCTAAATATTTTAAATCTAATTTGACTAAACATATTATTTTTATAATATTTTATTATTTTCTATAAAAAAACTAATATCAGCTTTAAGATGAAAACTGAAAGAATTATATAACTCTTCCTTATTGTAAATAAAGCCTCTTCTACATATTAATATTAAATATAGTTAAATAATACAATTTTTTTTTAATTTTACTTTCATAAAATTAGAAATGAATTATTATATTCTTTGAGTATTGTTTTATATTACATTATTTTACAACATTTTTAAAGCCAATTGCTTTATATTACATTAACTTACAACATTGTTAAAGGCAATTGCTTTATATTACATTAATTTACAACATTTTTAAAGGCAGAAAATTATAGGGCTTAAGAAACATTCATAAAAGACGATGAAATTTCTTAATTACATTAAACTGTTATTTCGAGTGATTTCCAACGGCTTACTTTGGGACTTGGCATTACTTTTTCTAGACAAGTTGGTATAGGGTGCGTGCATGGATACAACATGCAATCACCACCGTTATTTAAATTCATGTTTTCTTATATTTCGATATACAAAATGCTTTAGGATAAAAGGGTGCATTCGATTATGAGTTTGGTCTATTCGAGGAGGGGTATAAATTCCAAGGATGTTGTGCATCCATTTATCTTCAACTTGGAAAGCTTAATTTATGCATTCAATGACTGAGGATTCTCTACTTGGGTGCATATTCTTGGTAACATTATACATGCAGTAGGTTGGAGGATTTTGGTGCATATTTTTGGCAACATTATAGATTTTGGTGCATATTTTTGGCAACATTATACATGCATGAGGGCACATTTGTCTACGATATTAGGTTTAGGTTTTTCTACTATCACCTAAAAAACATTATTATATGTCTATATGCAACCTCTCCTACCTTTGTCTCATGTTATATAAAAGAGACCGCTTGTAAACCATTGACATGGTTAGAATGATTATGTTTTGATCTATAGAAATGTTATTGTTGTCTTTCATAAAATAGAAGATAGATGCAATATTGAGAGTTTTGTATTGTGTTTAATGTTCATATTTCTAGTAGTATGCATTTGTAGATTAGCATATCCAAAAGTTGTGATTATGATAGGATATTTTGAGTTTTTTTTGCTAGTACCTAAAGTTTAGGTTAAATTTGCTACGTGTAGTAGAAGTGGTTATCATGGTCTAAAAATTAACATAGGAGAGTTCGGAGTTGATACTTCTTCTTTCAACTAGGTCTTCATCCTCCACAAGGCCCTTTTAAGTGATATATGAAAATGTTCTTTCTACAAAGGATTTACACCACAATCATTCATAATTTCCCCACTCTTTCAACAAATTTTAACAAAATATTATTTACCTCTTGTGATCAATACTCACTCTGCCAATTTTTAGCATGACATTACTTCATCTTCACTTGACCATTTTTCCAAACTAAAAATATTCCTTATTATGAATTCTAATGTTCCTAAATCATAAAATGTTAAACCACTACTACAAATGTAGATTTGAACTAAAAACAAAGGAAAAAATATAATAGGTATGAAAATCAAAATAAAAGGATTTATTGAATCCATTCTTATATGTAATATGTTTTGGTGAAAAGGAAAAGCTACATTCTTGAGTTTTTTTTGTTCTAAATAATAATAGAAAATATTGGTGGAACCTACATACCCAAGTTAATTTTGAGTAGAAAAATAAATTTAATGAAGGATCTCTCTAAGAAGATTTGTTGATTAGATATTTAAAATAAAAATTACAAATGAGAGGAGGAAAACACTTATAATAATAATAATAATAAAGAGTGACTTAAAGCCCACGATACCATTAAGAATGTAGTTATTCTCTTATTACATTATTTGTAAATTGTCATGGATATTCCATTAGATTATTCATTACAATGAAACTTAAGATCCTACTACAGATATAGTTAGGTTATACTCCACTACATAGTGATTCCATGTGATCTAATTATAATATTAGATTCATGTTTCTTTCTTTAAGAAAATAAGAAAGAAAATTAAGAGAAAAGCTACATTGATAAGATAGAATGTCGCAATTAACACAACAAATATAAGATTTATCTTGGTGAAACTCAATATGGAAAAATACAACAAGGAATAATGATAGTGCTTTTCTCCTTTACTATCATATTAGCATTGCAAATTACAATGGAAGGTAATCATTCAATGTGGAGTAGATGGGAATTGTGGCTTGGATATGCTACTAGAGGTTCACTTCCTTCTTAAACTCTACAATGATATCCCCCTCATTTTCTCTAATCAATTATGAAACAATAAATCATTACTATAAATAAAGACAACATTTTCTTCCTAGTATCATACTTTTTAACATGTCGTGATAATTGTTAAGGTTATGTTCAAGGTTTGAATGTTTTTTCATTCCCCAACTATTGATTAGGGTTGGGGTTTTGGACCCTCTAGAATCTTCTTAAAAATACACACATGACTAGATCCACATGGGTGGGTAATGTAAGATGACATAGCATCCAATTGGTTCTATGGTGGTCAAAGTGATAGCTCAACTTTCAAAGGCCATAGCATTCTCATGTGGACTTCAGTTTTAGTGATAAATAGATTTTTTCAATGATATCAACATGTATTATCCACTTATGACACTTGTTGTGTTGATGAAATTATTTTTCAATCCCCAAAAAGTGATCCCCCGAAACAACTTTTTTTTATTTTGACCTTGCTCAATGGATTTCAAGATTAGTCATGAAAATGGCCCCGACAAATACACAGTGTGATCCTTCAATCCAAAAAGTACCAAAAGGGGTAACATATTATATAGTTATCAAATTTGAATCATACCTCTTAAATTTGGGAGCCTTTTAGTCCCTAAAATATTCTACTATAAGATATGAGCAAAACTTTCCTCAACATCTCCCTATAGTATCGCTTTACCTTTCCTATAAGTTTCTCTTTTAACCCAACCTACCAAGGTTCAGTGTTGACCCCTTCTGGTTGTTCTAATATTTTTCTAGAAGATCGTATCATTTTCCAAATCTCCCTTAGAATTCAACAATAAGTATTCTAAGGAAGATAATACTTTCCCCTCATTTCCCTCATCGAGGATGGATGGCTCATAGAGTTTCATATTCTCTACTTTCTCTACTAAGTAAATGTGCATGTATGGAGGTAGGTTGATTCTATGACCATTTTCAAACACGTCAAAAGGATCAAATATCAAAGACTTGTTTTTATCAACATATTCATGCAACCTTTCCTTCTTGATATGCAACCAAACTTGGTATTCTACCCTGAATGTCTTTGTAATTCTATTTGTTGGTCATGTTTGGTGTGTACTTTTCCTGTGACTTTTTCAAAGTCTTGTCTACTTAGAAAGAGATATTCCTAGTATTATTTATGAACTTTTCATCCTTTTGTTATTACTTGTAGTGTCCTCCTTATCTCCCCATGTTATTCATAAATGACATTTATAGGTGAAAGTGGTGAATATCCAAAACAATTATCAAATTGAAACCTACTATTGGAAGTATGCACTTTTTTTGGTTATAGGAATGTTGAATATATATCAAATTATCATCCAATATATTTGGATGCTTTTGATTATAAATCCTTAAACTTGATTTTGTTTTCATCATTTATGTATGCACATATGTTTGAGGATGGAGGGTTGTACATTTTCCCCAACGGTGTAGTACAAAATTCACTAAGAAATATCAATCTCTCAAAATAGTATGCTCTTCCGTATCCTAAAGTGAAATGAGGCTCTTAAAGAGTAGGATTGTTGCACCTTGTTCCCTAATTTGAAATCTTTGAAAATTTTATTAAACCATCAATGCTTATGTTTTGCATGTGGATCTCACTAGTTTATCACTTTAAACAATCAATAATAGAAAACAAAACAAAATAAAAATAGAGGATCACACACATAGTACACATCGCATTGTTAACTAGAGAATGCACATGGGGAAAAATATCTATAATAGAAGTTAATAAGTCCGTAATTCAAATTACAATGCTTACTAGATTGAATTTATTTGTCTCGGTAGCACAACTTATAGGGTTCCTCAAACAATTTTGGCATCACTTAGATGGTTTGGAGCGTTCTTAACTTTGGGTTCTTATGCTATCACTTAGATGGATTGGATCTTTCTTGACTTTAGGTGTTGATGATATCATTATCTAGCTTGCATATTACACTTATCACGCTACCATATTCTTGGGTGTTCAATTGGTAAATTCTAATTCCAAAATTTCCAGATCCCATTTAATCTTTTATCTTCACTCTCTAAGCTCTCATGGGGGGAACGTGAACATTTTAGTGTTCTCTATGATCCCCTATATTCATCTCCCTAATATCTTGTTGATAGGCTTCTTCAAAATGATGTCCCCTACTCTTCTATAGAAAATTAACAAGAAGTTGAACTCTTCATATTATCATCCCAAAATCAGACAATAATAGCTCCATTTGTTTTTCTTCTTGTGCTTATTTAAAAGAGAATAAACAATTCTACAACAACTCCCCTTTCCAAAAGGGATAATTCCTTATGGAGTTTTCCTATATTTTTTACAAGATCATGGAAAATGACCCTTTTTTAAATAAAGAAAACTAAAATTATCTCATAGTTCATCATCGTGCAGACATCGACATGGAATTTTTCATCGAATGGTGATGTTCCTTTCTCCATCGATGTTGAATACACCAGGGTGTGTGCAAGAAGTTGAGGGTCTCTTTTGGCGCGTTAGATGCAATACAAAACTGAAAAAACAGACATCCATCAACTTGCATGGATATTTTGAGACACTTACACAATTAATCTTGCAATCAGTAAAAAACAAGAAATGTAGGAAATTGAATGACCTTTCCAAATATATATTTTTTTTTCTATTGAAAATGTTGTTAACTATCTAAAGTTAGATAAATTTTAACAGGCACTTTTATCTTTGTGACAAATTATAAGTTATATGTTTTTGTGGGTGCAGTGTCTGAGTGTCTAAATGATGCAATTAACGTACGAAAACCGGTATACATATAGATAACATATAGGACTAGTGCACGACTATTTTTCCAATAATTAAAATAATATTTTTAATTTTTTTTTTAATTATCTAAGAGATCAAACCTCGAAAACGGTACATCATTTGTGGGTGCAGCGTTTGAATGTCTTAATGCAATTATTTGGAAATGGGTTTTTTATAACATGTATAGATTGGTGATCTTTAGTGCACCATACAATTTTTTTTTAAATGGTTGAGAAACGAAAGAGATATGGATGAAACACTACCAGTGTGTTTTTTGAGTTGAGGAGTGATGACAGAAGATAAATAAGAAAAAAATAGAAAAAATTATGTATTCTTGTTAAAATTTACATATTTAGAATCTGCAAAAAAAACCGTATCTGTTTCTAAAATCTCATAAAAAATGGAGGTGTGCAGCATAATCAGACGAACCGCTAAACACAAGCATATTGAAAATTTGGATATAATGTTGAATTAGCCATGGTTGATCATACTCCAAGGCACAGGCATGTTGAATCCGAAGCAAAGTACAAAGTAGACACATAGGCATAGGAATTCCACGAAAGCATGGGTGGAGGCTCGGCCTTATCATTTGGAGGGAATAAATTTTTGAATTTAAACAATACGTGAGCACGATTTAACTACACAAAACGCGTGCGCGTTATATAGAAACAAAATGCGTGCGCGTTATGTGGAGACAAATCGCGTGCGCGTTTTATAAAACCAAAAATAGCGTTCATCATCATCTTCATCTTCATCATCTTCAGCTTCATCATCATCTTCATCTTCATCATCTTCAACTTCATCATCATCAACATGGTCATCATCATCACCATCAACATCACGAACATCATCATCACCATTGTCGTCATCAACATCATCATCACCATCGTCGTCATCAACATCATCCTCATCATCATCATCATCACCATTGTCGTCATCAACATCATCATCATCATCACCTTCCTCATCATCTTCATCATCATCACCATTGTCATCATCATCATCATCGTCGTCATCATCATCAGCATAAACATGATCATCATCTTCATTATCTTCATATTCATCTTCATCATCATCATCATCATCATCACCATGATCATTGATCATCGATCATCATCATCAACATCGCCATGTTCATCATCATCATCTTCATCATCATCATCATCATCTTCATCTTCATCTTCATCATCATCACCATCGTCATCATCATCAAATTCATCATCATCATCATCATCACCTTCCTCCTCATCATCATCATCATCATCACCTTCCTCCTCCTCATCATCATCATCAACATGATCATCATCATCACCGTCGCCATCATCATCATCATCATCATCCTCATCCTCATCATCATTATCATCATCCTCATCCTCATCGTCATCATCACCTTCATCATCACCATCATCATCATCATCATCAACATGATCATCATCATCAACATGATCATCATCATCACCATCAACAACATGATCATCATCATCACCATCAACATCATGAACATCATCGTCACCATCGTCATTATCATCATCATGAACATCATCGTCATCACCATCGATGTCATCATCCTCATCCTCATCATCATCACCTTCCTCATCATCAACATCATCATCACCATCATCATCATCATCAACATCGCCATGATCATCATTATCATCTTCATCATGTTCATCTTCATCATCATCATCATCATCATCATCCTCATCATCCTCATCATCATCATCATCATCATCATCACCATCATCATCATGATCATCATCATCATCATCCTCATCACCATCAACATCATGAACATCATCATCATCAACATTATCACCATCGTCGTCATTGTCATCATCATCATCATCATCCCCTTCATCATCCTTATCATAATCATCACCATCAACATCATGAACATCATCATCATCATCCTCATCATCCTCATCATCATCATCATCATCATCATCATCATCACCATCAACATCATCTTCATCATCTTCATCATCATCATCATCATCATCACCATCATCACCTTCATCATCACCATCGTCATCATCATCACCATCACCATTGCCATCATCATCATCATCACCACCATCAACATCATGAACATCATCATCATCATCCTCATCATCATCACCATCAACATCATGAACATCATCATCATCATCATCATCATCCTCATCATCACCACCATCAACATCATGAACATCATCATCATTCATCATCATCATCCTCATAATCATCATCACCATCAACAAAATGAACATCATCATCATCATCATCATCATCACCTTCATCATCATCATCATCATCACCATCATCAACATGATCATCATCATCACCATCAACATCATAAACATCATC
>LPNX010611249.1:20954-86736 GCA_001517045.1 Pseudotsuga menziesii | reverse complement strand
TTACACGAGCAAGAACTTTGACTTTAGTGTGCATGTATTGAGATCATTGAAACCTTTAAATATAATAGTTTTTTCTTTTGACATTGTGCATTCATAAGTAATAGAAAATCAATACAATAGATTGAGACAAGAACATGTGGAAACCAAAGAACAAATTCAAAGTCAAATGTATCATTCATTTATAACTGAAATGTCAATTGTGTACATGTCTCCAAAAGTACATATATATCCAAAAGTATTGAAAAGTACATATATATCCAAAAGTAACTAGAAGTACATGTGTCTCCACAACTATCCAAGACTATCCAAGACATATGTACATGTATCCAAAACTATCCAAGCCACATGTACATGTAAGTGAAATGTCAATGTACATGTCTCCAAAAGTACATGTATCCAAAACTGTCCAAGCCACATGTACACATGTATCGATATGTACATATCCCATAAGACACATCAAAACTCAAGCTTCCTCTCGTTCTTTCTTGAGGGTGATCATGTAGGCACAACTATAGGACCAGTGTGCATCTCTGGATCCTGCATATTAAATATCAATTGTTAAATTCAATTAACTATGTACTAATACATTAGCTCAATAAAATACCATATCTAAATTAACTCAAAAATTATGAAAATGTTAATGGACATTGCATGAAACAATTGTTCATTAATGGACATCTCACCTCAGTGAGAGACTGTGACAAAGGGGATTGTGTTTCTTGTGTATCAGATGGAGCTGTTGGTTGAACATGAAGGATGGTCACATCCATGTTCGAACCAGAGGGGGCAGGAACTGGTGGTGGTGGTGGTGGCTACAATCACCAAATCTTGAAATAGTTAGAAATGTGCATGAATAAACAATAGACAACAATAACACACTATGTCTATATCATGTTCAAATAGTTGTACCTCTGTGTGACTTGTTGCCATTGTAGATGCAGCACTGACTGCTGCATCAACCATCCCTGCAAGGTTTTCAATAGTAAACTCTGGCTCCTGATGCAGTAAACATGCAAATCAAACATTAACAAAATATTTTATGCACTGGATTTCAAGTTAACCAAGAAATATCATCGAAGGATATACAAATTACCATGGTATCAGTATCTCCATGGTCATGGACAACTTCACTCTTTCTAGGAGTAGGCCGTCTCATATACACTTGACCCTTGTTCACATATGGCCTATGAGGAGATACAACTCCAGGAAATGGTCCAGGTGTTTCAGTTGGTGCCTATAGTCAACAAGAGTTCATGTAGCTAGACATGCACGATTCAATGAACATACATGTATTTAAAAAATGACATTTTTAAATGTTTAAAATGTTTACCTCCATCACTGCTTTCCCTCGTGTAGGATCTGGCATCTTCCCAAATATTTCCTCGGTCGATACGACCATGGATCCTACCTCCATCACTGCTTTCCCCCGTGAAGGATCCGACATATGCAAGTTTAATAATTGTAAATATTAGACCGTAGATAACATTAGTGAACTAACATGTACAGTATGTGGAAATTAACAATTTAACAAGTATTAAAAAACTGAAATTTTAAAATGTTTACCTCGGTGTGAGATACAACAATGGGTGCTATGGGAATCTCTCCACCAACCAAGGGATCAGTGGATGGAATGTCATGCCCATGTGTAGAGTGTGGAACATGATACTCTGGGGCGTCGCTGCTGGCATAAAGCATCAACTGCAAGTTCACAAAATTAATATATTAGCTCAAACTATACATATGTGTACAAAGAGGAAAATAAATGAAGAATTTATTACAATTAACCATATACATACATCACTCAAAACCCACTGAAGACAACATCTGACGAAATACCATAGCATGGATGACCACACGATGTGCACTCGTGAGGTTCAAAAGTAGGCTGGGAATGTGCTGATGGTGCTGCACTAGTAGATGGTCCTGCAGTAGATGGGGGTACTACACTAGTGGGTGGTATTGCACTAGAATATGGTCCTGCATCATGACAACCTGGTGTATGTACCACACCAGGGACAGATGTCCCTTCCTCACCCATATGTTGAACCATAGTGCTATGGTGAACAACGGCCCGTGCCAAACTCAAAAATGCATCACGTGTCTGTGGAATAACATGATGTACAGGTGGGACATCTGGCCCAGAAAACTTCCTGCGAGGTGCAGGGATAGGGCGATCAACGTCTCGAAGCCTGGAATTGGGTCGGTTTTGGGGCATCCCCCCACCGATCCCCTGAAACGCCAATATATCAAAATAGTTTACGTGTTTACCCAACATGAACTCTGCATACATCTTCCAAAGGAAGTACAAGGGGATTTCCTTGTTGTTGTGTGGTTGCATATCAAAAACCATATACCATCTGTCCATCCAGTTATCAACAAATGGTTGATATGTGCACCACTCGATAGAGATATGTGGCCTATTTGCATTTGGGATTTTCCCCATGCGAGGGTCCCTAAACAATGAAAATATATGCTCTTTGGTGATTTTCAACTTTTTTATTGCACTGTAGCTAAGCCCATCAGCGTACTCACGTCTTTTTCTTTCTCTATATGAAGTAATATCATATAGTATGTTGTTTGACAATGTAATAGTCTCAACAATTGCATCCAAAGTGGATGCAAGTGAACGTCGAATCATATCACCACCACTAAAAGCAGTACTGAGACCTCTCAACTAGGCAAGCTCAATCAATATTTCAGCATTGCTGTCCATAGTCGCAACTACAATAAAAAAATCAATAAGAAAATAATTAGAAACGTATACATGGTATATAATGACATCTCTTCAAAATTGAAAATGTAAATTAAGGAAAACTCAAGTTACAAGCAATTTAATGGCATTCACTTACATACATTTAAAACTTAAAATTAAACATTTAACAATTAAATAATGAGTTTCGTTCAACTTCTTTCTAGAAGTTAAGGCACTTCTTCACCCTCGTTGGTGACTTTTCCATGCACACTTGGGTTTAAACTTCTTTGAATTTAGGAGTGCTATTTTGCTATTTAAACTTCTTCCATTTTGATGATTATATTGGTTGTTACATTTGGATCTCTCATTCATTATGTATCTTAAAATGTTGGCATTCACCTAGCTATGAAAATAATTGCTAAATTTTATTGCACTTTGTGTTAATTCCAGCACAATCATTGCATTTGAAGGTTTGACTATGCATGTTACAGGTGGGCACTCTCACTAGTATCCCAATTCAAACTTTGCATTGTCCATCAAATTCTATGCAAGTTGGGATTATACTCAAGTGTTTGTTTTATATATTTCTAGCCTTTTGGAACATTGAATATCTATTAGACATGATGTTTTTTATTCTTATAGCCTATTTTAGTTTGAATCCATCAAACATTAGCTTGGGAGTTGTTGGATTGATTATTCTATTAAAAAACACAATTATAGGTTAAAAATTGACAAAAAAAAGAATGCTTTGGGTGATTGAATTACCTTGTTGGATGACAATTCATGAGTGAAATATCCTCCCCTCAACCTAAATCAACTCCTGCAACAATCCCAAGCAGTTAACTCGCTCCAAAACGCTCCAATTGCCCTTTGATTTCGCGTTCTTGATTTGTTAAAATGGGCCGCGGGTTTTGGGCCTGTGTATTTAAATTTTTTTTTTTATTTACAAATCGCGTACGCATTTTATAACTACATATCACGAGCGCGTTTTGTAGTTATATAACGCGTACGCAATATGTCTTCCTATCCTACATGTCCCATGACATGTCAGGCTCGGGTTGAACCATACCAAGTGCTATGTAGCAGAACCTTGATGTATTTTTTGTTAACGTGATCTTGTTTTTGAAAACTAGGATTGCATCTAAAAGGTCCCTCATCTTCTTGCACTGACCCACCATCATTGACTTCAAACTAGTTTGGAAATGGCACACTCATTGACTTATATATACCATCCATGTTTTATGTTGGCCTCCTTCACTTACTTATGTATAAGGGAGAAGAGATCCTTTGTCGTTACTCATTGTTGATGTACTCATTATGTTATCTTTCTAAATATCTTAGAAATGTTTAGTAGGAAGAAACACCTAGGGTTTGTGATGTAAACACTCGAGGAAACATGAAGATGAATGTTAGCGCTAGGGATGATCTTGGGTCTTAGGAATTATATGATGCAAAATAAAATGTGGACACCTAGAAGTGAAAAATTCAGATGGAATTGATAAAGAGTAAGCTTGCATATCACTTATACGGTACTAGGGGTATAGAAAATAATGTTGTCTTCTTAGAATCCAGATTTGTAGTTATTTTTTTCTCACTCTTAATTTCGATGATGAAATATTTTTTGGTCTATCAATTTGTATTTTGGGAGTATCTATCCTTTTTGAGAGATAATTATGTTGTTAGTAGTGCCAATGAATCATCCAATCTTCTTTATATTGAAGATGGAAAAAAATTGGGACTTAATGAGATATTTAAGCATCTCCAACTCAGTTATTGTTGAATCACTCTTAGTCTAAGTGTCAAATAACATTCCTACTAAGTGTTGGAATAACCCTCTAGCTTCAAATGGGATAATGATATAGTTTTCTCTTCTCCTATATTATGCATGCTAAAGTAAGCTATGGTAACCTACAAATGCTTATTTCTAAGCTTTTTGGGTATATGAATAAAAAAGAAAATCAAATAATTCATTTCTTTCCTCTTAAGGCACGATAGACTGAAGTTGGTCCAAGTAGACATTAACCACCACCACCATCAACAACAACATTCGTCTCACCTTGATAGGCTTGATGTCTATTTTGGATTTTACTTTGAATAGAGGCTAGAGAAATGTGTTAGTAGAGCTTGGCATCTCTTTCATTGAATATTATTTATCTTCAAGTTTCTAATTAGAGCCAATTATTCATTAGAAACATAGTTAACATGATGAGAGCCCTTCAAAGTTCAATTTTAGAGGTCATAGTTAGTCACTGGTTTAACCCTGATTTCAAAAAGTGGTGCTACCAATAATACCATTTTTTATAATTAAATTACAAAAAATTACAATAATGATATGTAATGTTGTTAATCACAACCTTAATATCAACCCACGAATCGAAAATGGTGTTCCCGAAAAACTATTTTTTTTTAAGTTAAAATTATAACTTGTTTGAAACTATGGTGTTATCAACCAACACTATTCTAGCCAAAATATTAACATCAACCCCCAAATCAAAAAGTGGTGTGTTTAGAATTACTTGATTTTTTCTTCAAGATTAAAGCTACAACTTGTTTGAAATCGTTGTCTTAGCAATCGATACCATTGCAAACAAAACCTTAAAATCAACCTCTAAATAGAAAAGTGGTTCTCTCATAATCACTCCATTTTTGGATGGTGTAAAATTACAACTTGTTTAAAACCATGACCTTAACAAATGGTACAAATGCATACACAACTTTTAAAACAACCCCAAGTTACAAAAGGTGCTTCTGATAACATCATTTTTCCAGGCTTAAAATTACACATTTTTTAAATTTTACCCGAAAACCCCACACTATTATATATATATATATATAAGAGAGAGAAAAGCTCGGTGGGATATCTCAAGTGGTCGAGTGTTGTAAGTTGTGAGCAGAAGGTCTTGAGGTCAAATCCTCGGGAGGCTATACATTGTTATATAAGGGACTCACTTGATGTCCCCATCGGGTTAGCTCTTTAATCAGAGCAAATAGGCGAGGCCCCTTCGGGTGGGTCCCATATGACTTGTTCACATGGACGTAACAAGCTCCGCTGGGGGTAGGTGAACCATTATATATAAGTGAGAGAAAGGAAAGAGAAACATGTTTCAAAACTAAACAAATAAAAATGAAAAAATTGAAAGGATAAAATTAAAAACCCCTAAAACCAACTTATAAAATATTAAGGACAAAAAACACTTTAAAACAATTTAAAAAAAAAAAACATTACATTAATTTAAATTATTTAAAAGAAAATCTACATAAAAGGAATTATAAAAAAAACCATGTTATAAATAAATAAATAAATTATAAAGAAAAAATAAAATAACACACATATATATATATTCACTTGGAAATATGCTAATACTTACTATTTCAAAGAATCAAGGTATGACACGATTAGATAATTCACTCAATCATTACATAGAGGCTTAACAAGAGAATCATATCACTTACAAGAATTAAAACTAGGTAGAAAGAGTAACAATCGTTCTCTAAACACCCAAGCTATATATATATAACTAAAAATAACCTTTAAAAAAATTATATTAAAAAACAAAAACAATTTAAAAAAAATAAAAACTAAACAAAAACAAACAATTTAATTTAGAAAATAAAAAAGAATGGAAGACAATCATGGGATTGCTCCATACCCATATTCCCCCTCTCACATCCTCTTGGTACAGAGGCAATCACCACCCACCACCTAAAGGAGAAACAAGTTATTAATGTGTTGATCCTTTAAGCAAAGAGCGACAATTTCCCAGGAGGGACATATGGATGTGGGAATTGAGATTGGGAAGTGGTAAATGGAAAGGCAATAGGAAAGAGTATCACTCCCCCTTCATCACTAACCCGTCTCCCCTAACCCAATTTTAAAACTTAAAAAAAGAAATTAACTTTTTTTTAAATAAATTCTATATTTTTAATGTATGTATGTGTCTCTAGGTGTAGAGAGTGTTTCAAAATCATGTTTTTTTGTGTGTTTTTTTCTATCCTTTCAAAATTCAATTTTGATGTTTTTTTTTTAAATATAAGTACGGAGATGCCAGGAACGACTTTTTTTCATCTTTTTCTTTTAGTTAATTTTAATTTTAATTTTAATTTTGTATTTTGTTTTTGTTTGTTTTGTTTTGTTTTTAATTTTCAAGAAAAAAAAATTCATAGTTTCATTGTTTTATTTTCTTTATTTTTATTTTTATTTTTACATGATTATTAGGCTTGGTGGTTATGGTTATGAAAATAATGCAATTTTAAGTTTAAAAAAGAAACAAATGTTACTAGTGGCACCTCTTTTCAATTTGGAGTTTGGCTTTAAAGTTTTCAATGCCACAGTACCAGTTGTTAAGGCCACCGTTTTAAACAAGGAGCACCATTTTTTATTCAAGGTTGTTTTCAAAGTTTTGCTCGCAATTATACAGGTTGTTAAGGCTATGTTCTCAAAAAAATTGTAATTTTAACTTTGATTAATATATATATATATATATATATATATATATATATATATATATACAGAGAGAGAGAGAGAGAGAGAGAGAGAGAGAGAGAGAGAGAGAACTAACTTTTTGAGGTCACAATTCTCATCAAGCTGGAAAATATGATTTAAGGAAAAGAGCTCTTCGAAGGGTCCAGACTACTGTAATGTCCCATTTTTGGAATTTTATTAAAATCCCAACTTTTCAATTTTTTCACAATTTTGGCTCTTGACTAGTTTTGATGTCTAGACCTCCAAATTGACCCAAATGCTTCCAAATTTTCTCTGAAGGTACATGACTGCTAATATAACTTAAATATTATGTTCATGTATGTTTTTTGACCTCCCAATTACTTCTGTAAACTTGTTTAATGTTCTGTTCAAAGCAGGAGTCTTTACTAGCAAATTGGGGCTCCAATTCCCCCTGCGTAATTGTTGGAAATGGCTTCACAAACAATCCAAAAGTCATTTGAATTTATGAACAGAGGCTGGTTATGTGTAAGGTACCTTTTCAAATTCTCATATGCATGATGATTCAGTTTATAAAGGCTGTTATGACTCTTTCCAAAACAACTCCCAAGTCACAATTTCGACCCTTGGGGAAAATGCTCCAAATCTTCTCCCAATGCAATAAAAATGAGTAAAATGGATTCCAATGCTTAATTACTGAACATAATACTTTAAATACACATTAATTACAGTCCATCCATCATACATTTATCAGATATACATTCCTCCATTCGAAATAATAAGCATTACCATGGCATATATCAAAATGGAGTGGAAATGGTCATTGTTTGCTCATTAAAAGTCATTTTGACATACAAATCTTGGGAATTTTGACTTGAAATTTTCTGAGAATGAAGAAAAGAGCATATTTAACTGATTACAATCAGAAATGGACAATGAAAGGCTCTCCCAATTCGAAATCATCAGCATTACAATGGTTCACAACAAGATAGTGGGGAAATGACACTATTTCTTCATTGTTCAACATTTTTACATGAATTCTTTTGGGTACTTCGACCTGAGAGTATTCTGAACATGAAATACAGAGCATATACATCAGCACATAATATAATTGGCATTATAATCTTCCCCAAAGAGATCAATAGCTCACCCAAAGCGCAATCCCTCAATTGGCATGAATATGGTGTGAAAACTGGAAATAGTTGAGAGAGAGTGATGCAATAGAATAATCCACATGATTTCATGTATATTACACCTGAAAATAAGACTCCATTAAATATCCATAAAATTCCTAAGTGGCCTTTCTAAACACCAACTAGGATGGGAATCTTTCACCCTCGAAATTGGCTTAAGCAAGAAAACTAGTCATCCACTAGCCTTCACAATTCACAAATGAGAAAAAGCTTCTTCTCATGGCTGATCCCTATATTTTATAAACATTATTAGCCTTCTAAGCTTCCAAATCCATCCATAAACCAAATCCAAGTCAAATTGGTGTGGGTGTTCATGCTATGCCATGTGGCCTCTCTCTTCACCTTCCCTCTTCTCCCAAATTTGAGTAGGAGCCTCTTGGCCTTCTCCAACTCCCAAATTCAACCTCTAAGATGCTCTATTCAGTCTTGACATGTCAGTATGTCAGTATTTCAGCCTTCATATCTGACTTGTGTCATAACTGTCATAGAATCTCCATCATTGGTGTCATAGATGTCATAAATGTAAGGGGAATCTAGCCAAGTGTCCATGAAACTCTCATTTGGCTCTTCCTCTCCCATTCAAGTTAAAATTCATACCAAATTCGACCTATGAAGTATATGTACAAGTATATTAACCTTATAATCCATTCAAAAACATTAGGCTTCCCATATATTCAAATTTGCAAGAGAAATATACCATTTAACACAAGAATTCTATCTAGTGTGGGCCCCAGAGTCTCCATGTGTCTTCATGCTCCATTGCCACTTCCATTTTCTCTTGTATTTATATAATAAGCTACATTATTAAATATTTATCCCCTTCTAATGTCTAAACATCCTTTATTATCCCCCTTATTCCAAATATCAAAGCTTCCACCTCCAACCTAGGAAACTAGTGATTTTCCTCCTTGGCAATTATTTGACTTTTAGCATCCCTTTGACAACTTTCATGAACATGGAAAATGTGATTTTTCCATTGTGACCCAATGCAAAATTTGGGACATTACAAATCCTCCCTTCCCAATATTGCTTGTCCTCAAGCAATTTCAAACATGGTTGTTGAAGAACCTGCTTTCTGTATGATTCCTTGAAGTTGCCACTGAGCTGCCCACCTTGAGTCGTTGAGATTCCATGAAGATTTCAGAGAGGAACCACCATGCTTGCTTCTGCACTAATCTGATTAAAATCACCTTATTAAATGGTGAATCCATCTCCCATACTGCTTGTTTCCCAAATCATTTGAAATCAATGGGACTAAAAACTATTCCAGGGTCGCATTGCTTGCATTGCACTCCAACAATTAAGAGTGCTCTCCAACCCATACCATTTGGAAAGAGCATTATTGGACCCCATTTTCTTGTATGCATTCTTCCAAAAATCATGAGTGCATAATATATATCATCAAAGTATATAACAACATAATCAGAATGTACATCAAGGAAGTGGCTCACCAAGAAATCATGAAAGTGCTTATACCTCCCAATGAGTAGACTACCATTTTCCAAGTGCATACATGCTTCAAGTGACCAATCAAATCTGCTCCAATGACATAGTTGAGGATCCCATGTCCTATAATGCTGCTTCCAAATAATGTAATATTTATCAAAATAATAATCAGGCATTTTTTCTTTCATCCAAGAAGTGAATGAAGAACCTCCACCAAAATATGAACCAAATAAGAAGGAAATAAAACACGAAGACTTCAAGTGTCTAAAAAAAGTCTCCTCAAAACACCCATGAATATGTATATCATCATGAAATAATAGAGGATGTTGCTGCCAATAATAATTTTCCTCAATCATATCCCTCTTCACCCAAGTGTTGGATGAAGATCCTCCAAAATCAAATGAACCAAGTGTTGAGAAAGAAAAACCATGAGACTTCAAGTGACTCAAATGAACATCACAGTTGCACCCATGTAGATGTGCATAATCATAATGTAAACAAGGATGTGTTGAGGCCCGGAAATTCGTAGGCAACAACAGTAAGGGATTCTCCCCAGTCAATGTTCCCAACTAGCCCGTGACTGTTTGGTATGGGGAATCTGTCCGGTTTGCGGTCCGGCTACCGTAGGTCAAAGTAACAACAACAAAGGCTTTACTGGTTGCGACCCGGTCCACCGTGTATTTTTGTATTTTTTGACTTAATGTATGATATGCAAGTGCCTACTTAACCATGCAGGGTGATAACATGCAAGGAGCAGTCACAACGTGATGTGCAGGTTCTTACCTCTCGTCTTAGCATTCACAAGCATCTAAATCACATACAACAAGAAATTAAAACTAACTACATAAACTATCCCTAGGGAGCAGGATTATCATTCATTGGTGAGTAATATATTTTGTACATGCATTATGAAGAGTTACAAATAGCTGATACTTCTTTCAATACACATGAACAATTACAGATATTTGAACAACCAGATAGCCAATTGTTTAGAGACAACATTTATTACTCACAGTGGAAAACATCACAAAAATATACCGAAGAACATTCAACAAGAACATAGGCTCAGGAAGTTAAACACTCTCACAGTTAATGAAACACAGCTGAAAACAAAATAGTTCCCCTTCAACATTGTTCATTTAATCACATTGATACATTCCACATTTCGCTTTCTCCAGTAGGCAAAAGTTGCAGTTTCTGATTGTAAAACGAAATAGTTCCTCTTACAAGCAAATGGTGTACAAGTTTTTCCAGGGAAAAAAGTCCTTTTGACTTCTAACTTTCAGAAATTTAAACAAAATCAGCAGAGCGCTTGGGTTTCCCCAAACCTCTGGTGTTTCCCTTCCCCAACGCTTCATATTCCTCTTCTTCATCTTTTCTTCGTATGCTCATGATCAGTTGAGTAACTGCTGGACCTTTCAGATCTTCATTTTTTGTTGCTTTCGATTTTTTGTCTTTTCCTTCGCTCGTCTCCCTTGCAACTCAACCGATTTCGATTTGATTTTTTACAAACTGTCAGCTACGCCTTCACCACGTGGTCGCCCCAACAGTCCCTTGAGTTCTACCTGCAATCAATTACTGTGCATAATTCGTTGAAATGGTATTTTAAACGTTAACTTAAACCACCTGAAATGGCTAATCCACAAGAAAACGGCCAGGTGCATCCCTTAATCTGAAAATTTTAACAAACGGAAGAGTTTTGATTGAGCCTCGAGCGGGAAAGTTCTGAATCGGAAGCCGGAAGGATATCGACATCGGACGCGAAAAGGCTTTCCTAGCCGCAACGACGGCAAAGGAGAGGTTAAGGATACGCTACCCGCGGGTAGGAACACTCTCAATCGGAAGTTGGAAGGATTTATACTTCGGAGGCTTAAATACTTTGGGAGCCGCAACGGCGGAAGAGACAAGGGCTAAAGACACGCGAAATGCGGGCGAAAAAAGCTTTAGTCGAAATTCGGAAGACATCACATCGAAATCCAAATGACTTTCCCAGCCGCAACAGCAGAAGAGAAAAGGCTACGGGCAGGTGATTAAAAGACTAACAAACATCGACGGTCGGAGCGCTTTGCACTTCAGATGCTAAGCCGCTTTGGGAGCCGCAACGGTGGACGAGAAAAGGACAACAGTCACCGATCAAACATATTTTCGACGCCTGATGTATAAAGAACGATTTAAGTGTTTTGGACAGCCCTCGAAATTCAACAACGGACAAAAACTGGCTTTACCTCCGAAGCGGCGACCAAAAACAAAGAAACTTGATCCAATCGACAAGCAAATAAAACTGCGACCAACAACAATTTCCATCACAATCAAATTTGAAAACCAGGGCGAGATTTAATCTTTAGAATCATCCAAAATTAAACATGTCCAAAAATTCAAAAGACCCAACGATTAAAACAATGCTACATCATGAGGAGGGGCCCAAAATTTAAGAAATTTGGGGAGAATGGTTGCAGCTGCAACAATTGGTGATTACCTAGTGAACCTAGATCTCTGGGCGATTGTTCTTTGAGTGACAGACTGTTTAACAATAACTGCATCTATTGAATTCTTCCAGCTATCCGGATTTCTCAAATGACCGAAGTGTGTACCTTTAATCATTGATGATAGTCTAATTTGGGAGAGTGGAAACCAAGATTTTCAAGTCCAGATAACTCTGTTGAGGCCAGAGGATGAGTTTCATTATTACTTTTGTCTTCAGGTAGCAGATAGCTTGGACACCACAAGGTTGTAGCATATGGCAAACAGAAATATTCGTTTCTTCCTCATTCCCATGCCACTTTAGCACTTTTGTGCTTCTGGAATTTTGTCCCTTTTTTATATGAGTCCTCCTGCATGCCTTCCTTACTGAATTTTAATTTAGGATCCTCTATCCCATAGTTTCCTTTTGTGTGAGCGGTGTACTTCATGTTTCAGCTCACAGACGAAGAGGATCTTCCGACAATTTAATACTTATGATTCAGCATCTGCTTTGATGTATGATGCTTTCATAGGAGTTTTTTACTCTTATTTGCCTTTTAGCCTTTGTTTATTGGCATGGGATCATTTATATTTAATATACTGTTCACCTTGCTCCTTTCCATGGGTCCTCTGCTATCACTCCTTAGAACATTTTAAGTGTTACGTGGATGGAGCCTCAACATAGTATTCTAGACTCTTCGAATCTGGTTTATTTCACAGGGGTTAAGCAGGACTTCAATGCACACAGAGCTTATTCGAGAAAACCGCTAAACTGGAAGAAGTTCTTTTAGTAACACATATTCTGAGACCCAAAAATGTTCACCATTCCCAAACATTTTGATGTTCTCCTTGCAACCGCCGGTTAATTCCCTTTATTGGAATCAAGAAAAACAAACTAAAACAAACTAAAAAAACATGACTCAAAAGACAGCCAAACAGATTAATTATATACAAGACAGAAGAACTCAAAGAAAATCAGGAAAAATAAGGCTTGAGAACCAAACCATTCACTGGTAAGTTCTCTTCCCACCCCTGCAGATCTTGCAACTTATAAGTAGAAGGGCCAATCTTTGCCGCTATCTGATAAGGGCCTACCCACAACTGCTGGAATTTAGTATGATTTCCTTTCTCATCATGGGGGTGATCCCATTTGAGAACCAAATCACCTACCTCAAAGTCTTTTGTTCCAGCCTTATGTTTATCCAACCATCTCTTTATTACCTCCTACTGTTGCTTAAAGCGCTCTCTGGCTTTAGATCTAGCCTCTTATGCTTTCAGAAGATTATATATCCTTATTTGCAAAACTTCATCATCCGACCCTCTAGATTCTTGAGCTATTATGGAAGAAGGAAGCATGATATTGGGAGGAAGGATGGCTTCTTTACCGTAGACAAGGGTATATGGAGACACTCCAATCGAAGACTTCGGGGTGACTCTATCAACCCAAAGGGCATTTGGTAGTGCTGCATGCCAACTCCTCTGGTTTTCTATTACAATCTTCTTTAAAATTCTAATTATATTTTTGTTAGAGGATTTAGCCAGGCCATTTCCTTGTGGATAATAATTAGCAGAATAATGCAATTTTATCCCTTTATCATGAGCAAATGCAGTCAATTTAATTGACGAAAAGTACTTAGCATTATCAAAGACTAACGACACTGGAACTCCAAACCTGGTCATGATATGATCTTGTAGGAAGTTGATGACCTCGTCTTCATTTATCTTGCACAGCGGGATAGCTTCGACCCAGCGAGTGAAATAATCAGTCGCGGTCAGAATGTACTTGTGCTGCAGAGAGGAATTTGGTTTTATTTCTCCAATAATATCCATCCCCCATTGCTCGAATGGTTCCATGATCATTACAGGCTTTAGGGGTGCTGCTGCTTTAGGTTGTCTCCCACTAAACCTTTGGCAAATATCACACTTCCTGACATGTGCGTGTGCATCTTTGAAGAGTGTAGGCCAATAGTAACCTGCCCTGAGGATTTTGTGGGCTGTAGTATCTCCTGAATAATGTCCCCCAGCAGGACCGTCATGCAACTCTAACATTACTTTCTTCGCGTATTCCTTTTCTAAGCATCTGAGAAGAACCCCGTCATAATTCTTTCTGAATAATACTCCTTCAACAAGTTGATAGGAGGTTGATTTAAGACGCAGCTCCCAGGCTTTGCTTGGAACTCCAATGTTCTGGCAACAGCCCTGCCTGCAGGTAATGCACAAGGTCTCTATACCAAGACTCGGGAGCTGTAAACAAAGGACATACCTCCATTACATGTAATTAGGATTCATCTTCCCAGGCATGTTCTTCATTTTTTCCATTTTCAGTCATCTGTTTGCACAACCCTTGTCCTTTAAATATAGATGCTGGCTTGAATTCAAGGTCGTACTCTTGAAGAGTTGTTACCCAGTTGCCTCTTCTTTCTCCTAACTCCTTTTTTACAAGAAGAGACCTTACAGCTGGGTAGGGGACGATCACCTTGGTTCTATTTTTTAAAATATAAGGCCTGAATTGCTTTACTGCTTTGAATACAGCGTAAGCTTGCTTATCAATGGTTGGGTAGTTTAATTCAGCCCCTTGCAGACCAGTACTCATAAAGGATATTGGGAATTCATCCCCCCCATCTTCCTTTTGGGTGAGCACAGTTGCTAGTGAATCATTGGATGCAAAGGTATACAAGATAAAATCTTTGTCGAAATCTGGGCTTTTCAGGGAGGGTGCATGTGCAACAGCAGTTTTGATTTTGCTGAATGTGCTCTTCTCAATTTCAGTCCACTTGAATAGTGCATTTTGCTTTACCATCTGCTATAGTGGTTTGACAATCTGAGCAAAATCAGGCACAAATCTTCGCACGAAGTTTATCGTTCCCATAAATGATTGCATCCCCTTTTTATTATGGGGCAAGGGGATTTGTTCAATAGCCTTAATTATTTCTGGATCTATAGAGATTCCTTTCTTCGAAACTATGTGACCCAGCAACTTGACTTTCATGACAGCGAACACACACTTCTTAGGATTGAGTGAGATGCCATATTTCTGACAGCGTTCGAAAATTTTCCTTAAGTGAAACGCGTGCTCTCCTCTTCTCTTCGAGAATATTGTAATATCATCAAGGTATACTACAACACTTCAGCCAATCAATCCGCGGAAAGCTATGTCCATAGCCCTATGAAACGTTGCTCCAACATTTATAAGCCCAAAGGGCATTCTCCTGTAGGCAAAGGTTCCCCATTTGGTCCTGAACGTGGTCTTCAATCTGTCTTCTTCGGCTACTAATACTTGATTGTAGCCATAGAAACCATCTAATAACGAAAACAGTTCAGCACCTGAGACCATTTGCAGCAATTGCTCCATGGGTGGCACAGGATAGTTATCTTTGTTGGAAGCACGGTTTAGATTTCTGAAATCCATGCATAATCTGATTTCTCCAGATTTTTCCTCACCGGTACCAGATTTGATACCCACTCCGAGTGTCTGGCCTTAAAAATGATTCTAGCATCCAATAATTTCTTCACTTCACTCTGAATTAGCGGTTCCAATTTTGGATGCATTTTCCTTAAAGGTTGTTGATATGGATTGACACCAACTTTGATGGGAATGACATGTTTGATGATGTTGGTGTCATATATTTTCAAATCTTCGTATGTCCATGCGAAAACATCTTTATATTGTTTAAATAGACTGACGAATTTGTCTCTTTCTGCTGGTGAACAACATTTGCCGAGATTCACAAATTTGGGATTCGTCTCAGTCCCTAAATGTATTAGCTCGAACTGTAGAGATGAGTTGTGGGTCTTCATGTTGGCTGGTCTTCTGAACTTTTCATTTAAATCGAACATTCTTTCCAACGTTCTGACTCCTTTAGGGATGAAATTGTCATATTTCATCTCAGCCCGATGTTCTTCATCATCTATAATCGCCCCTTTGAACACCTCGTCATTTGTTAAGCATTCTATTATCTGTTGATCATCGTCGAACACTCGCAGGTTGGTGATCATATCTGGTACTAAGGGCCTAAAAATCAATTTGACAGAGCATCGATTATTAGTGGGTACGATCCTAGCGGCTGATGTGGCCAACAGGTCAGCTGCTGCATTTTTAAGTCTTGGAATTGAAATAATATTGAATGCATAAAAACATTTAAGCAGGTCCCATACCTCATTTTGGTACGCTTTCAAGTGAGGGGAAACACAATGTATTTGATTCCGGATTTGTTTCACAATAATCTTGGAATCTCCAAAAACTCTTAGATTACTTACCTTTAATTCAATTGCTTTCCTCAAACCCTGCACCAGCACTTCGTACTCAGCTGTATTATTAGTACATTCAAACTCTAATCTACATGAGAGAAAATGTTTATTCTTCTGGGGGTCGATCAGGACACAGCCAGCCCCTGACCCCTCTAATTTTTTAGAGCCATCAAAAAACAAATTCCAAAAATCACTAACTACTGAATATGAATCTATTCCTACTGCTAAGTCTACTATTTTACAGTCAATCTCATCAGCCTGTGAGAATCGAAGGAGATCAAGCTGAGTGTCTGATCTGTTGCTGGCTTCTTCTGCTTGGTAATTTCCTGGTTCCAACTCAATAAAATAGTTTCCCAATACAGAATCCACTGGTTTATTCTTCTCATTCAGTTGAGTAACGTTGTATCTCATGTGAGGCTCCCTTAAAATCTTAATCTGGTTCAGACTTCCCTTGTATGGCAACCACAGATGCGACCAATCCGAGGAAAAATATCCATTTAGTTTGGCCGACCAATCTCTGCTCAGGACAAGACCGTAAGCGTCTGGTATATCAGCCACCACAATAGTAATGACTTGGCACACTTTATCATTTGATGCCAAACGGACTAGGACCTCTTCCATCTCACCAATTACCTTTACATCCGTCCTATCCAGCTGAACAACCCTCCATGTGGATGGCTTAGGCTTCCCATTAATCTTTTTACAGACTGATATTGGCATGACATTTACTGACGCCCCTGAGTCTACCAAGCAATTATGTACATTATGATTGAAAATTTCAAACGTGAGGAGGAAAGGTGGATGTTTGCTTTTAGACTTACCTCCAACGCTGGTTTCGTCGATTTCTTCTTCTTCCTGAGGTTGATTGTCAGTGGGCAGCTTCTCATCCGATGCTTCAAGTGCTTTCAATAGTCTTTCTTTTTGCTGCAACACTTTACACATTTCGAATAGTGGAACATTCACTTTTACCTTCTTTAAATCCTCCACGATGTCATAATCAATCAGCTGCTCAATGGGATGAGGTTTATCATCATTCATCTTTCCTTCCTTTGGCCTAGCCAACGTATTATTCTGCTTCGGATCTTGGCTGGTAATAGTGAATTCTGAAATCTTATTAGCTAAGGATTTATTTTGAAATTTCTTTACATTTCTTTGCAGCCTTTTGATCTTTGGTAGAATGAGACTGTTTTCTTTAATTGGCCCTTGGCTCCTTGTTGCCACGTTGGTTTCCATGACGTCCTTGTAGCCTTGATTCTTTTCCTCTTCAGCATCAAATAATGAAACAGAATCCCACAAAACCATGGTTTCATCTTCTTGTTCCTTTGTCGACGTAGTATTCTCTTTTCTCTCTTCATCTCCATCTTCTGTTAATCTAGAATCCAACAATTGATTCATGACCAATGTCATCGAATTTATCCATTGAGGACAATTCTTTTCAGAGTGTGGCTATTGGTGGAAAGTGCAAAAATTGTCCATGCCTACCTCTGTTAAATTCATAGATGCAGTATTGTGAGGAAGAGGTTGAGACTGCTTGTTATCCTCTCTTTTCTTATAATATGGCTTATAAAACTTTTGTGTTTCCTTCTCTTTCTCCAAATCTATGATTTTGTTGGAAAGCTTCTGCATCATTTTTGCCATATTTTCATAATCTGGCGATTTCTCTTCCTTAGGCTTAGTAAACAATAAGGCTTTCCTTCCTACACCTTTCTCTCCTGACTGTTCTGGATAATCTTCAATACTTTCTCTTTCAGCTTCCACTACTTCTACCTCTTCATAGGTTTCCGTCAAAGTAGGCTTGGCCCTACCTTTGGCAAACATGGCCAAGTCAGGGCCTAAAGCTGAAGTATAATATTCAATCAGAACTTTGTCTGAAGGTTTATCCGTTTCAGAAAAATTCTTGAGATAGGCTGCAAACCTTTGTGTGAAACTGTGCACTTTTTCCTTTCTCTCTTTCTTCAAGGCACATAGCCCTTTCATGAGGGTTGCATGAGTTTTCTGAGTTGCATACTTACTTCTGAAAATTCTTTCGAAGGTATCCCAATCAAGGATAGAGTTACCAGGAAACCCAAAGTACCATGATGCTGCAGCTCCTTTAAGGGTATGCAGGAACAGTCTGCAGACTACATCTTCATACTCCCCAGCCCTTAATCCTTCAATTGCCAAGTAAAAACTTTGTAGGTGATCATCTACTAATATTTTCTCATTTGGGTCGAACTTGGGCAACATCTTATCAAAGGCTTGAGGTAGGTCGTGTAATGGAGGTGTCAGGTTTAACGGTGACCTAGCTCTCCAAGCAGGTGGTGGATTTGGTGGGTTAGGTGGTGGATTAGCATTTACTCCCTCCATGAGTCTAGGTGGAGAGTGAGGAGGTGAGCCAAATGGAGTATGAGCAGGAGAACTGTGAGGGGTATCTGGGCCTTCTCGATTCAAAGGTATCACAACTTCCTGTAAGACTGTTTCTACAAGTTCTTCCCAGTCTCCATCCAGCACTGAGTCTTCTGCTACAGGACGATCTTTCTTTTTATATTCTCTTCTGGGCAATCCAGGGATGATTGGAAATCCTCCAATCTTCTTTACATATGCCCTAGTGTGTCTTCTCAGATCATTAAAAACTTCATTGCCAATAGAATATAGATGTTCTCTTTCTTCCAGAATTGGATTATCAAGCCCACTACTTTCAGAACTATTACCGGTGGAATAATCTCGGGAAAATGTGTTTCCTTGGCCAGCCATGCACTGGCGGCACTCCTTCTAGCGCCAAAACTGTTGAGGCCTAGAAATTCGCAGGCAACAACAGTAAGGGATTATCCCCAGTCAACGTTCCCAACTAGCCCGTGACTGTTTGGTATGGGGAATCCATCCGTTTTGCGGTCCGGCTACCGTAGGTCAAAGTAACAACAACAAAGGATTTACCGGTTGCGACCCGGTCCACCGTGTATTTTTGTATTTTTTGACTTAATGTATGATATGCAAGTGCCTACTTAACCATGCAGGGAGATAAGATGCAAGGAGTAGTCACAATGTGATGCGCAGGTTCTTACCTCTCATCTTAGCATTCACAAGCATCTAAATCACATACAACAAGAAATTAAAACTAACTACCTAAACTATCCCTGGGGAGTAGGATTATCATTCATTCGTGAGTAATATATTTTGTACATGCATTATGAAGAGTTACAGATAGTTGATACTTCTTTCAATACACATGAACAATTACAAATATTTGAACAACCAGATAGCCAATTGTTTAGAGACAACATTTATTACTCACAGTGGAAAACATCACAAAAATATACTGAAGAACATTCAACAAGAACATAGGCTCGGGAAGTTAAACACTCTCACAGTTAATGAAACACAGCTGAAAACAAAATAGTTCCCCTTCAACATTGTTCATTTAATCACATTGATACATTCCACATTTCGCTTTCTCCAGCAGGCAAAAGTTGCAGTTTCTGATTGTAAAACGAAATAGTTCCTCTTACAAGCAAATGGTGTACAAGTTTTTCCAGGGAAAAAAGTCCTTTTGACTTCTAACTTTCAGAAATTTAAACAAAATCAGAAGAGCGCTTGGGTTTCCCCAAACCTCTGGTGTTTCCCTTCCCCAACGCTTCATATTCCTCTTCTTCATCTTTTCTTCGTATGCTCATGATCAGTTGAGTAACTGCTGGACCTTTCAGATCTTCATTTTTTGTTGCTTTCGATTTTTTGTCTTTTCCTTCGCTCGTCTCCCTTGCAACTCAACCGATTTCGATTTGATTTTTTACAAACTGTCAGCTACGCCTTCACCACGTGGTCGCCCCAACAGTCCCTTGAGTTCTACCTGCAATCAATTACTGTGCATAATTCGTTGAAATGGCATTTTAAATGTTAACTTAAACCACCTGAAATGGCTAATCCACAAGAAAACGGCTAGGTGCATCCCTTAATCTGAAAATTTTAACAAACAGAAGAGTTTTGATTGAGCCTCGAGCGGGAAAGTTCTGAATCGGAAGCCGGAAGGATATCGACATCGGACGCAAAAAGGCTTTCATAGCCGCAACGGTGGCAAAGGAGAGGTTAAGGATACGCTACCCGCGGGCGGGAACACTCTCAATCGGAAGTCGGAAGGATTTATACTTCGGAGGCTTAACTACTTTGGGAGCCGCAATGACGGAAGAGACAAGGGCTAAAGACACGCGAAATGTGGGCAGGAAAAGCTTTAGTCGGAAGTCAGAAGACATCACCTCAAAAGCCAAATGACTTTCCCAGCCGCAATGACGGAAGAGAAAAGGCTACGGGCAGGCGATTAAAAGACTAACAAACATCGGCGGTCGGAGCGCTTTGCACTTTGGATGCTAAGTCGCTTTGGGAGCCGTAACGATGGACGAGAAAAGGACAACAGTCACCAATCAAACATATTTTCGACGCCCGATGTATAAAAAACGATTTAAGTGTTTTGGACAGCCCTCGAAATTCAACAACGGACAAAAACTGGCTTAACCTCTGAAGCGACGACCAAAAACAAAGAAACTTGATCCGATCGACAAGCAAATAAAACTGCGACCCGCAACAATTTCCATCACAATCAAATTTGAAAACCAGGGCGAGATTTAATCTTTAGAATCATCCAAAATTAAACATGTCCAGAAATTCAGAGGACCCAACGATTAAAACAACGCTACATCATGAGGAGGGGCCCAAAATTTAAGAAATTTGGGGAGAATCGTTGCAGCTGCAACAGGATGCTGCCACAAATGTAAATAAGATGGTTCTCTAATAATTCCATCATCAAAAGGAGAAATATAATTTCCATGCTCTTCATGTGGCACCATCAAAAGGAAACCTTTCACCCATACTTCATGAGGATGACTGCTACAAAATTTAGAAGTGTAGGATGTAGGAGAAAGAACCAACTCACCCAAATGACCAGTAAGTGAAAAATTGTCATAATGTGAAGTATCCATAGGGGTAGGATTATTCACCTCCCTAGAAAATGCAAAAATTTCCTCATGGGTTGGTTCCAAGGTGGTGGAATTATGTACTTCTTCAAAAATTGTGTAACCATTTTCAAGAGGCAACTCAAGTTCCTCTTCCACCATTACTAGTGATTGGATCTCATCACTATAATCCTCCAGCACATCAAGAACATGATTTTTTTCATGTTTCTCATGATCCATCATGTCATGAGAATCCTCCAAGCAATATACCTTATGAAAATCTGAAACATCGGAGGAAAAACAAGTGTCTTGCAACTTTTCAAGAACTTGTTCATTTTGAATTGTGAGCTTATCAATAAATTCATTATTCTTCAAGTAGGATTCATGTAACCATTCAATAAGCTCAATGACATTTTTTCTATCAAAAATCAAAGACATGAAATTACCTTTGATGTTGCACATTTCTCTTTGAATCTTCTCCATGTCTTCAAGGAATGATGGCTCCTCCAAAAAAGTAGCACTCCAACAAGAATTTGATACCAATGCTTGAGTGTCATGGAGTATTCTAAGGGCCTCTTGGATCTTATTTTCATTCATCTTTAAGGACCCTTCAATAAAATGAGGCTTTTGCAAATGAACCTCCTCATATTCTTCCTTCTTGCTTGGACCAACTTCATGAAGCTCAAGTGGTGATGGGGAAGATTATATTGTTTCTTCTTCAAGTGCTACAAGGTCTTCATTTTCATGTTTAATGGAATTTTGGCTTGCAGAAACATTTTGAAATCTAATCTCTATGTCACCAACATATATTTGTGAGAACCCATTAGTAGGTACTCCTTCATAGTTCAAGCGTCCCTCAACAGATGCTCTTTGTTTCATTTCCAAGGTAGCATGTGTCTCAAAATTATCTTCAGTATTTTCAATAAAAGCTTCTTCATACTCATGTGATGTCTCTTCATATTTTTTAGAGTCACTTGGGAGTGAATTTCGATCATCTTCATGTACTACTTCTTCTACTTCACCTATTTCATAACTAGGTGGTTCATGGGTCTCCTCCTTTTGCCCCTTCAAGCAAACTGATGCATTTTCCCCCTTGTTTTTCTTAAAATCAATATATTTTTCCCAACTTTGGATAGCCAAAAATTCAAATCCTTTAATAATATTCTTGGTCATGTATTCAAATATAGGTTCCATGCTTTTTATTATCTCCTCACCATCATATGAGGTTCTCTTTTCATGCCTAGTCATAGTTTCCAAAAAATTGTCTTCTTCTCCTACTTTTTTTTTCTTCTTCAACAAAAGTATTTTTGGTTACAATATATAAGGGTGTTACCTGAGTTATTGTATTCATAAATATCATACCACATCAGGTGCCAAGATCATGCTATGATACCATTGTAATGTCCCCTTTTTGGAATTTTATTAAAATGCCCAATTTTCCAATTTTTTCACAATTTTGGCTCTTGACTAGTTTTGATGTCTAGACCTCCAAATTGACCCAAATGCTTCCAAATTTTCTCTGAAGGTACATGAATTCTAATATAAATTAAATATGATGTTCATTTTTTTTTTTTACCTCCCAATTACTTCTGTAAACTTGTTTAATGTTATGTTCAAAGCAGGAGTCTTTACTAGCAAATTGGGGCTCCAATTCCCCCTGGGTAATTGCCGGAAATGGCTTCACTAACGATTCAAAAGTCACTTGAATTTATGAAAAGAGGCTGTTTATGTGTAAGGGACCTCTTCAAAGTCTCATATTCATCATGGTTCAGTTTACACAATCTGTTGTGACTCTTTCCAAAACAACTCCCAAGTCACAATTTCGACCCTTGGGGAAAATGCTCCAAATCTTCTCCCAATGCAATAAAAATGAGTAAAATGGCTTACAATGCTTAATTACTGAAAAAGAGACTTGAAATACACATTAATTACAGTCCATACATCATAAATTTATCAGATATACATTCCTTCATTCGAAATAAGAAGCATTACCATGGCATGTATCAAAATGGAGTGGAAATGGTCATTGTTTGCTCATTAAAAGTCATTTTGACATACAAATCTTGGGAATTTCGACTTGAAATTTTTTGAGAATGAATAAAATAGTATATTTAATTTATTACAATCATAAATGGACAATGAAAGGCTCTCCCAATTCGAAATCATCAGCATTACAATGGTTCACAACAAGATAGTGGGGAACTGACACTATTTCTTTATTGTTCAACATTTTTACATGAATTATTTTGGCTATTTCGACCTGAGAGTCTTATAAAAATTAAATACAGATCATATACATCAGCACATAATATATTTGGCATTATAATCTTCCCCAAAGAGATCAATAGCTCACCCAAAGCGCAATCCCTCAATTGGCATGAATACGGTGTGAAAATTGAAAATAGTTGAGAGAGAGTGATGCAATAGAAGAATCCACATGATTTCCTGTAGCTTACACCTGAAAATAATACTCCATTAAATCTCCATAAAATACCTGAGTGGCCTTTCCAAACACCAACTAGGATGGGAATCTTTCACCCTCGAAATTGGCTTAAGCAAGAAAACTAGTCATCCACTAGCTCTCACAATTCACAAATGACAATTTCACAAATGAGAAAAAGCTTCTTCTCATGGATGATCCCTATATTTTATAAACATTATTAGCTTTATAAGCTTCCAAATCCATCCATAAACCAAATCCAATTCAAATTGGTGTGGGTGCTCATGCTATGCCATGTGGCCTCTCTCTTCACCTTCCCTCTTCTCCCAAATTTGAGTAGGAGCCTCTTGGCCTTCTCCAAATCCCAAATTTGACCTCTAATATGCTCTATTCAGTTCTGACATTTCATTATGTCAGTATGTCAGCCTTCATATCTAACTTCTGTCATAATTGTCATAGAATCTCCATCATTGGTGTCATAGATGTCATAAATGTAAGGGGAATCTAGCCAAGTGTCCATGATACTCCCATTTGGCTCTTTCTCTCCCATGTAAGTTACAATTCATCCCAAATTAGACCTATGAAGTATATGTACAAGTATATTAACCTTATAATCCATCCAAAAACATGAAGCTTCCCATATATTCGAATTTGCAAGAGAAATATACCATTTAACATAGGAATTCTAGCTATTGTGGGCCCCATAGCCTCCATGTGTCTTCATGCTCCATTGCCACTTCCATTTTCTCTTGTATTTATTTAATAAGCCACATTATTAAATATTTATCCCATTCTAATTTCCAAACATCATTTATTACCCCCCTTATTCCAAATATCAAAGCTTCCACCTCCAACCTAGGAAACTAGTGATTTTCCTCCTTGGCAATTATTTGACTTTTAGCATCCCTTTGACAACTTTCATGAACATGGAAAATGTGATTTGGCCATTGTGACCCAATGTAGAATTTGGGACATTAAAAATCCTTCCTTCCCAATATTGCTTGTCCTCAAGCAATTTCAAACATGGTTGTTGAAGAACCTGCTTTCTGTATGATTCCTTGAAGTTGCCACTAAGCTGCCCACCTTGAGTCTTTGAGATTCCATGAATATTTCAGAGAGGAACCACCATGCTTGCTGCTGCAGTACTCTAATTAAAATCACCTTATTAAATGGTGAATCCATCTCCCATACTACTTGTTTCCCAAATAATTTGAAATCAATGGGACTAAAAACTATCCTAGGGTCGCATTGCTTGCATTGCACTTCAACAATTAAGAGTGCTCTCCAACCCATACCATTTGGAAAGAGAATTCCTGGATCCCATTTTCTTGTATGCATTCTTCCAAACAACATGAGTTCATAATATATATCATCAGAGTATATAAGAACATAATAAGAATGTACATCAAGAAAGTGGCTCACCAAGAAATCATGAAAGTGCTTATACCTCCCAGTGAGTAGACTACCATTTTCCAGGCGCATACATGCTTCAAGTGACCGATCAAATCTGCTCCAATGACATAGGTGAGGATCCCATGTCCTATAATGCTGCTCCCAAATAATGTAATATGCATCAAAATAATAATTAGCCATTTTTTCTTTCATCCAGGAAGTGAATGAAGAACCTCCACCAAAATATGAACCAAATAAGGAGGAAATAAAACACGAAGACTTCAAGTGTCTCAAATAAGTCTCATCAATACACCCATGAATATGTATATCATCATGAAATAACAGAGTATGTTGCTGCCAATAATAATTTTCCTCAATCATATCCCTCTTCACCCAAGTTGGATGACGTTCCTCCAACATCAAATGAACCAAGTGTTGAGCAAGAAAAACCATGAGTCTTCAAGTGACTCAAATGAGCATCATAGGTGCACCCATGTAGATGTGTATAATCATAATGTAAACAAGGATGCTGATGCAAATGTAAATAATATGGTTCTCTAATAATTCCATCATCAAAAGGAGAAATACAATTTCCATGATCTTCATGTGGGACCATAAAAAAGAAACCTTTTACCCATACTTCATGACGATGACTGCTGCAAAATTTAGAAGTGTAGGATGTAGGAGAAAGAACTAACTCATTCAAATGATCAGTAAGTGAAAAATTGTCATAATTTGAAGTATCCATAGGGGTAGGATTATTCACCTCCCTATAAAATGCACAAATTTCGTCATGGGTTGGTTCCAAGGTGGTGGAATTATGCACTTGTTCAAAAATTGTGTAACCATTTTCAAGAGGCAACTCAAGTTCCTCTTCCACCATTACTAGTGATTGGATATCATCACTATGATCCTAAAGCACATCAAGAACCTGAAATTTTTCATGTTTCTCATGATCCATCATGTCATGAGAATCCTCCAATCAATCTACCTTATGAAAATCTGAAACATCGGAGGAAAAACAAGTGTCTTGCAACTTTTCAAGAAGTTGCTCATTTTGAATTGTGAGCTTATCAATAACTTCATTATTCTCCAAGTAGGATTCATCTAACCATTCAATAAGCTCAATGAAATTTTTTCTATCAAAAATCAAAAACATGAAATTACCTTTGATGTTGCACATTGCTCTTTGAATCTTCTCTGTGTCTTCAAGGAATGATGGCTCCTCCAAGGAAGTAGCTCTCCAACAAGAATTTGGTACCAATGCTTGAGTGTCATGGAGTATTCTAAGGGCCTATTGGATATTATTTTCATTCATATTTAAGGACCCTTCAAGAAAATGAGGCTCTTGCAAATGAACCTCCTCATCTTCTTCCTTCTTGCTAGGACCAACTTCATGAATCTCAAGTGGTGATGGGGAAGTTGATCTTGTTTCTTCTTCAACTGCTACAAGGTCTTCATTTTCATGTTTAATGGAATTTTGGCTTGGAGAAACATTTTTAAATACAATCTCTATGTCACCAACATATATTTTTGAGCACCCATCAGTAGGTACTCCTTCATAGTTCAAGCATCCCTCAGTAGATGCTCTTTGTTTCATTTCCAAGGTAGCATGTGTCTCAAAATTATCTTCAGTATTTTCAATAAAAACTTCTTCATACTCATGTGATATATCTTCATATTTTTTAGAGTCACTTGGGAGTGCATTTCTATCATCTTCATTTACTACTTCTTCTACTCCACCTATTTCAGAACTAGGTGGTTCATGGGTCTCCTCCTTTTGCCCCTTCAGGCAAACTAATGCATTTTCCCCTTGTTTTTCTTAAAATCAATATATTTTCCCAACTTTGGGTAGCCAAAAATTCAAATCCTTTAATAATATTCTTGGCCATGTCTTCAAATATAGGTTCCATGCTTTTTATTATCTCCTCACCATCATATGAGATTCTCTTTTCATGCCTAGTCATAGTTTCCAAAAAATTGTCTTCTTCTCCTACTTTTTTTTTCCTCTTCAACAAAAGCACTTTTGGTTACAATATATAAGGGTGTTACCTGAATTATTGTACTCATAAATATCAGACCACATCAGGTGCCAAGATCATGATCTGATACCACTGTAATGTCCCCTTTTTGGAATTTTATTAAAATGCCCAATTTTCAATTTTTTTCACAATTTTGGCTCTTGACTAGTTTTGATGTCTAACCCTCCAAATTGAACCAAATGCTTCCAAATTTTCTCTGAAGGTACATGAATGATAATATTACTTAAATATGATGTTCATGTATGTTTTTTACCTCCCAATTACTTCTTTAAACTTGTTTAATGTTCTATTCAAAGCAGGAGTCTTTACTAGAAAATTGGGGCTCCAATTCCCCCTTGGTAATTTCTGGAAATGGCTTCACAAACAATCCAGAAGTCACTTGAATTTATGAACAGAGGCTGGTTATGTGTAAGGGACATTTTCAAAGTCTCGTATGCATCATGGTTCAGTTTATACATGCTGTTATGACTCTTCCAAAACAACTCCCAAGTCACAATTTCGACCCTTGGGGAAAATGCTGCAAATCTTCTCCCAATGCAATAAAAATGAGTAAAATGGATTCCAATGCTTAATTAATAAACATGAGAATTTAAATACACATTAATTACAGTCCATCCATCATACATTTATCAGATATACATTCCTTCATTTGAAACAATAAGCATTACCATGGCATATATCAAAATGGCGTGGAAATGGTCATTGTTTGCTCATTAAAAGTCATTTTGACATACAAATCTTGAGAATTTTGACTTGAAATTTTCTGAGAATGAAGAAAAGATAATATTGACAATCAGAAATGGAAAATTAAAGGCTCTCCCAATTCGAAATTATCAGCATTACAATGGTTCACAACAAGATAGTGGGGAAATGACACTATTTCTTCATTGTTCAACATTTTTACATGAATTCTTTTGGGTATTTCGACCTGAGAGTCTTATGAACATGAAATACAGAGCATACGCATCAACACATAATATAATTGGAATTATAATCTTCCCCAAAGAGATTAATATCTCACCCAAAGCGCAATCCCTCCATTGGCATGAATATGGTGTGAAAACTGGAAATAGTTGAGAGAGAGTAATGCAATAGAAGAATCCACATGCTTTCCTGTAGCTTACACCTAAAAATAAGACTCCATTAAATCTCCATAAAATACCTGAGTGACCTTTCCAAACACCAACTAGGATGGGAATCTTTCACCCTCGAAATTGGCTTAAGCAAGAAAAATAGTCATCCACTATCTCTCACAATTCACAAATGAGCAAAAGCTTATTCTCATGGCTGATCCCTATATTTTATAAACATTATTAGCCTTCTATAGTTCCAAATCCATCCATAAACCAAATCCAAGTCAAATTGGTGTGGCTGCTCATGCTATGCCATGTGGCCTCTCTCTTCACCTTCCCTCTTCTCCCAAATTTGAGTAGGAGCCTCTTGGCCTTCTCCAACTCCCAAATTCGACCTCTAAGATGCTCTATTCAGTCCTGACATGTCAGTATATCAGTATGTCAGCCTTTAGATCTGAATTGTGTCATAAC
This sequence comes from Pseudotsuga menziesii, assembly GCA_001517045.1. NCBI lineage: Eukaryota > Viridiplantae > Streptophyta > Pinopsida > Pinales > Pinaceae > Pseudotsuga > Pseudotsuga menziesii. The sequence goes on along the minus strand of LPNX010611249.1, from coordinate 57,919 downwards.
TGTCATAGAATCTCCATCATTGGTGTCATAGATGTCATAAATGTAAGGGGAATCTAGCCAAGTGTCCATGAAACTCCCATTTGGCTCTTCCTCTCCCATGTAAGTTACAATTCATCCAAAATTTGACCTATGAAGTATATGTACAATTATATTAACCTTATAATCCATCCAAAAACATTAGGCTTCCCATATATTCGAATTTGCAAGAGAAATATACCATTTAACATAGGAATTCTAGCTAGTGTGGGACCCATAGTCTCCATGTGTCTTCATGCTCCATTGCCACTTCCATTTTCTATTGTATTTATTTAATAAGCTACATTATTAAATATTTATCCCCTTCTAATGTCTAAACATCATTTATTATCCCCCTTATTCCAAATATCAAAGCTTCCACCTCCAACCTAAGAAACTAGTGATTTTCCTCCTTAGCAATTATTTGACTTTTAGCATCTCTTTGACAACTTTCATGAACATGGAAAATGTGATTTGGCCATTGTGACCCAATGCAAAATTTGGGACATTACAACTACTATCTATAGCTAAAAGTAATATTGTCATACTCCTAAAGATGTCAAGGCTTTTTCTTTTTATGTCATCTATTAGACTATTTCGGCTAGGGTTTGAGACTACTTACTTCTAGAGTTCTCATTTTGAAGTCATAGTTCTAATCAAGTTGGTAATTATGTTTAGAGTTGACTAACATCGCAAAGGGTCCAAACTTTCTCTCTATAGATAAAATTAATATTGCTATACTATGAAATATACCAAAGACATGTGCTTCTAGCCTCACATATCTTTCTTATACATCATCGCTTGTACTATTATTGTATTCATCTACCACGACTAGGGTTTCATATTAGTGTTTCCTCCTCTAATATATGACAATATTTGAATCCTACAATATTTCATAGAAACGACAAAGGAAATTTCTTTGAGACCAATATGATCTAAAATATTTCATGGATACTGCACTAGGCATTTTATCAAAACAAATCATAAAACATCATTGCAAATACAATTATGTTATAGTCTATTGCATAGTGATTACTTACAATAATATTATAATATTACTCATATTTTTGTTTTCTTTATGCAAAATAATTGAAAAAATTAAGAGAATGCTATAGTTATAAAAGAGTACAACATTAACACATTTAAGACAACATGTACCTTGAAAAAACCTAATCTCGGAAAACTCCAACAATAAATAAGCATTGTACCTTGCTCTTAAATATTCACAGTGTTACAAGGAAAAGTACAAGAAATATAATCACTCATTCTGAAATAGATGGACATTGTGGCCTAAATATGCTACGACAAGATCACCTTCATCCTATGATCTAGTTTGGTATCCCACTCCCTTGCTTTGCTCAACTATGGTATGTTGAATCATTACAATGGGAATAGAACCCCTTTTTCACTTGTAGCTCAATGTTTAACATGTTGTCATAGTAATTAGGGTTAAGGTTAAGGTTTTTACATTCCCCAACTACCGATTAGGATAAAGGTTTTGGACCTTCGTGAAAATACACATATGACTAGTTCCATATGTGAGCAATGGGGTCTAACATTGCATCCATTTAATTTTGCAGCACTCAAAGTACTATAATAATTTTTAGAAGCCATAACTTTCTCATACAAACTTTTTTTTCACTCCACAATAACTCATTTCATAATTATCGATGTAGCTAGCCACAAAATCCATTCATTTTTCCAATGTGATTGTTTTTTTACCCCAAAAGTGCATTTTAATACCTAGACAAAATATTTGTTTCTCCCTGCTTAGTGGATTTCAAGGCAATCCTAAAAATGGCCGTACAAGAACTCTAATTCTTCACCCCAAAAAGTAACAAAAGAAATTTCAAATTAGATAGAAATCTATTTTGATTCATTAATGAAAGTGGTATCTTACCATCATTGAAATATAATGCACTAAAAACTTATTACAAAATTATGAGCTCAAATATAAAATAGCATGTGTACATGCAATTTAATTACAGAATAAATATGTGTTTAAGTACACAACAATTTTAACATCTTCATATGGCATAGAATAAGGCTTTAACTGAGAGGAGATCCCACTAGTGCACCTAATAGGGAAAGCTTCCACCACAATTGATTACACAAAAGTAGGCCAATATGATGGCCAACTTAAATCTTTTGAGCATACCAATTATTCAAATTAAAGATTTCATGCCATCTAACCCATAGTTAACTCACCCATCCACAATGCCAAAAAATATGGGCAATGTCACCATTTGCTTGTCCACAAATTGAGCTACTAAGAAGATCTCTATTATTCCATCTTTTCGCACAAGAAATCTTAATCACTTGATGTCCAATAAAAAAACATTTGTGTGCCTCTCAGCAAACTTATGCAAAATCCACTTTCGCTCTACAACATTCTTGAATTTCTAGTGTTTATTCCCCTCTAAGATCATAATAAAACTCCTTGGTTATGATAAAAGTCTGAGTCTGCATGTCATTCCAACACAACTCTTTGGAGCTACAAACAATGGAACCCCCACAAGGAAAAGAGAAGGCCCAAAGAACCCAATAAAGCTTTGGTTGACACATAAAATCATGCTTTTCCATTATTTCTTCAATGAAATATACAAAAGCAACAAGATCAAACCAACTAGATCTTTCTAACTTGAAAACCCATTTCACTTCAATAAAACCATATTCTTTGGTGTTAATTACCTAGTTACAAATCTAAATGGTCTTGTCGTTTCCCTTCCACTTATCATTCCATGCACCTTCTTTCCCCATATTTAGGAAAATTTCTAGTGCTACCCTATCCCAAATCAACCACAAAGACTTTAGTAGTTAGGCCTCACCCTTTGGTGGGGAGTCTAAAAATACAAGTTTAACTATAAACAAAATCTCAAGTATTCTATGCAAATAACTTGCTACCCCAAATCATTTTCTTTTTAAAAAATACACACATATATAAGTTTTTAAAGATGTCTTAATGATTAAATTAAATATTATATATAAGTTTTCAATAATATACTAGCATAGCCACAAGTAAAGTGGTCAATGAATGTCACAACCAACAACTTGGGTTTTGTAAAGATAATTGGTTGTTAAAGAAAAGCTAAAATATATATAATTTTATGTCCATTATTCATACCAGATTGTTAGAGATAATATAAACACAAAACAATATTATTTAATAAACAAACAAAAACCAAAAATTGATATGAAAAAACAAAAACAAATTGTTACTTGTTTCTTTAACCACCATTTAATTAAAGCTTATTTAAATCTTAATCAAGATGCATTTAAGCATAACAAGATACCATCATTATGAAATGAATCCCTATTATACACTTGTTACATTTAGATTAATCTTATTAATCTATTGAATACAATCATTTAAAATGTCTTAGCTTTCAAAAATATATTAATAAATAAATATTATATATATATAAACTTTTCAAAAGGTATTCCCCACGAGAGATTGAAAAAAAAACCCACAAAAGTTTAAAACGTTATTCCTTTGTAATTTGTTACTTCCACGATGTTTTTCTACAATCGATTGCCTCTTGCAAGATCCCTATAATGTTTCTTGCCAAGCCGTTAAGTTATATTATCTACCACTATGGACATGGTTCCTTTTCACACTATCATTACATGTCCATAATTCTTCATTACATGTCCATAATTCTTCATTGTATATATTTACCTTCATGGGATGAACTTAGAGAAACCTTACCTGGTAGAAAACATTTAATAATCAACGATATTATGTCATAGATTATTATTATTGATGCGCCTCCATACCAAACCCTCGGTATATTTGAGAGTTTTGATAGGTTCACTACATAAATAGATGTGCACCATTATGGTGGAAGCTTATATCATAATCGAGCCCCAACATAATGTGATCATCCTCACTAATGATTTTTATTTTTAATTAATTGTTTAATTTTTTTTAATTCACTCTAATGGGGATGAGCCCATTATATTGTTGAAAAAATATTTAATAATTTTAATTTTTTTAAATTAAATGTTTAATAAAAAAGTGTTGGTATCCGTAAAAACAATTTTTTCGGAGTTAAAATTACAAGTGTTTTTAAAGCTTGGTTAGTGACCGATTAATGACATTGCAATCAGAACCAAAAATCGATCCTTGAATAAAAAATGGGTGTTAGTAGCATCCCTTTTTTGGGAGCTAAAATTACGTATCGTTTGAAACCTTGGCCTTAACAATCGGTGTAGCTACAATCAAAGCCCTAAATCAACCTCAAAATCAAAAAGTGGTGCTACTATGGCACCTTCAATTTTTTTAAGGTTAAATTACAACTATTTGGAAACCATGACCTCAGTAGCCAACACCACTACAATGAAAACGCAAAAATGTACCTGTGAATAATAATAAAATGCTACCGATAACTACTTTTTTCTTTCTTTCTATGGGGTTAAAATTTTAGGCATTTCAAAACACCCTAAAAACTGTATTGATTTTATTTTAAATCACTTTCAAAACAATAAAAAAAACTAATTAAACTCTTAGATTTATTAAAAAAATTAACCTAAAACATTAAAATAAAATCTTAAAATAAAAAATTCGAAATAATTAACTTTAAAATTTCAAAATTAAAATTTTTAAAATATAAATTATTAAACATTTTAAAATTTTAAAAATAATATATATATATATATATATATATATATGGGAGGCTCAAATGGTGCTCTACGAGGACGTAACAAGGTGTGGGGGTGCGAGTAAACAAGTAGAGGTCATAGGTTTTTTCTCTTGAATTGCCAAGTGCAATATGACGGCATATAATCACACAGGCGAAGGGTCACGTCGAAGGGATGAGAACGAGCATCATTTAATAACAGGGTTCTTAAAATGTATATCGACGAGGTGGATTATGAGGATGACGCTCTGGAAGACTCGATTTTTTGCACAAACTAGGAGATACACTGCACGCAAGCAGATGTACCTGTAGACACCATGGCGCAGAAGGAAATACGGTCACCCACTACAATGATATCAGAGATCACATAGGAAAATGATAGGAGTAACATCAGCTAGGAAGAACCACAGCTGGAAATGTCGAGGAAAAGAAAGGGCATTCGATCGAGAAAAGGTAACGGGCAGATAATCCCTACATAGGTGGATAGAGTCCAACTGGAGAAGTTACATCGGCTACAGACCAGAATTTTACGTACTACCTAGAGGTTGGTTCTTAACTAAAATGCAAAGCAAGGACGATGGTGAAAAAATATTGCATAAAAACTGGCAGTGGGGGCCATCGGGTCTAATTCTGAAGAAGTGGATGATAGATTTAAATGTAAGAAAGCAACCTCATAATTTATAGCAAGTATGGATAATACTACCAGGCTTACCTATGGTATTATGGCAGAAAAAGATTTTGGAAGCAATTGGGAGAAAATTGGGAAGGTTTGTTGCCTTAGAGGAAAATTGGGAAGCCAAAATCGACCGCAGATGCGCCAGAATATTAGTTGAGATGGACATGAGAGATGGATTGTTTGAAGAAATTATAATTGTAATGCACAGGAGCGTATGGGCACAACAGCTATATTACTGGAAAATATTGTTTCGGTGTTTTAAATGTAGAAAGGTAGGACATCTGCAGAAGGACTGCACAACACAAACTGTGAAGCCCCGTTTTAGGAATATTTGGGTCAAAAAAGAACGTACCATATCCACCGTAACAACAAACGAGGATAAACGAATTATAAAAGGTGGCGAAGGAGTAAATAAGGAAAAATACTTAGACGCATTAAGCACAAAAAAAGGTGAGGATCAACAAATGGATGACCAAACAATCAAAATGACGAAACAATTAGAGAGTCAACCCGACACCAGCGTAGAAAGAGGGGCGTCACCTGACAACCTTTCAACCCAGGAGAACAAAGGTACAAACGATATTTCTCCAAAAAACTCCCTTATTCTGTTTAAGGAAATAGAAGATTCAATTAAGGAAAAACCTCTGATGGAAACCAATTTAAATATCAAAGATGATTTTAAAAAAATAATATTAAGGAAGGAATATGATTTAAGATCGAGGAGTGCACAAAAAGAAGAATAGGAACTAGTCTCTAGAGGAGGATTAGCATTCAACCCAATACAAAAAGCATAGGCTGGCAGGAAGTCTCTTCTCTCGAAGGCACAAAAACAAGCGGCAATGGACATAAAAAAACGAAAAATATTCAATAATTAAACGGGCTCTTAGAGTGGAAAAATCTCTTGAAAAGGGATTTTAATGCTAATCCTCTCTTTAAACTCACGAGGGCTAGGGGGTGCCTCCAAAAAAATTCCCTCAAAAGGATGATAAGTGTTTTAAATCCAACAATGTTGTTAATCCATGAAACAACGATGGAAGGGAAAAAAGCAGAAGAAGTAGTAAATGAGTGCGTTCAAGATTGGAAAATGGAAATTTTGGATGCAGATGGACACTCCAGAGGCATTCTCACTGCATGGAGACTAGTGTGTGATCTGATTTCAGTATCGAGGCATGATTTAGTACTGGAGACAAAACTAAAAGATTGAGAGACAGGAATAGAATTCTCAATTTTGAATGTTTATGGTCCTTTTTACAACAGGAAGGTTTTTTGGGAGACCCAATGCAAATTCAGGTGCTATGAGAAAATCAAATGTGATTATGGGGGGGTATTTAAACCTAACACTCATGACGAGCCTGAGGTTTGGGGTTGAAACGCAAGACATGATGATTTGAGCACCCTTTTCACTGCTTTTTTTAACAACAAAAATTGGTGGACATAGTCCCTTTGAAAATAGAATCAACATGGTGAAATAGGAGGGGAGGAGAACATGAAATCTCAAAAAGGTTAGATTGTTTTATGGTGGTGGAGAATTTAGTCAATAGCAATTTGTTTCTACAATATATGATAGAAAGTGGGGTGATTTATGATCACAAACAAATAACCTTGACAGTTAAATTACCAGAACAAAAACCCCCCTCCCCCTTCAAATTCAATCTGATGTGGTTGGAGGAGGATGAATATAGGACACAAATCTTGAATTCTTGGCAACCCCTTAGGGAATCACAGAGCCTATCTTGCATGCAACAATTTGAATACAATTTGTCATGATCTAAGAAAATTTTGAAGATCTAGGACAAGAATCACAAAACTTTCTCATGGGAGGAGCTTAAGGGGATAGAGAAAAAGATAGAGGACCTATATGGTAAGAATGAGAGAGTTTTTACCATAGAGGAGGTGGATATGTTGAGACAGTTGGAAGGAAAAAAGGATTCTTTGTTGACAAGGGAAGAAAAATTGTGGAGATTAAAGAGCAGGGCATTGTGGCTCATAGAGGGGGATAAAATCACAAAATATTTTCATAGATTTGCATCCCACAGAAAGAGTATAAACATCATTTTCAAAATCAAGAATGGTCAAGGAAATATGGTAAGAACTTTTCAGGGAAAAAGCGGAAGCAGGGGTAGAGTGTTTTCAAAATATATTTACGGAACCAGAAGGTTGTCCAATAATAGAGATATTGGAGGTTTTAAGGATATTCCCAAGGATGATAACCTGGGAAATTAATGAGGAACTTACGAAGGAAATCTCAGAAGAGGAGGTTAAACACATCCTATATTCTTTCCAAAAGGAAAAAGTCTAGGCCCCGGATGATTTTACTTTGGAGTTCTATTTGGGATTCTATGATGCAATAAAGGAAGATATTTTAAAGGTGGTAAGGGAATAACAAAGGTCAGGTAAAAGATAAAAGCCAGAGTGCTTTGATGACTTTAGGCCAATCTCCTAATGCAACATGATTTACAAGGTAATAGCAAATATCATAGCCCTAAGGATTAAACCTATTTTGAGTGAGATTGTATCAGAAGAACAATTTGGTTTTTTATTCAACATGAACATCCATGATGCAGTCTCTTTGGCACAAGAATCCATTCATACAATCAAGAAATAGAAACAATGTTCCTTTGTGATTAAACTGGATCTATCCAAAGCTTATGACAGAGTAAGCTAGACATTTGTGCAGTTGTTACTGATCCCAATTGGAATGTCATTGGAAAGAGTGGAATGGATTTTGGGATGTATACAATCAACTTCATTTGCAGTGTTGTTAAACGAATCCCCTTCCATTTTTTTTCTCCAAACCAGAGGATTAAGAAAAGGATGCCCCTCTCTCCCTTCCTATTTTTATTTGTAGCAGAAGCTTTAAGTCGTCTAATCCACAATTCTAAAGAAACAAGGAAAATTGAGGGAATCAAGGTATCCAATGCAGAATACATCACACATACACTCTTTGTATATTATGTTCTAGTTTTTGGGGAAAGGAAACACTATGAATCTCATAGATTTCGCTTTACTACTAGAAAATTATAAGAAGGTGATGAGCATGGTAATAAACACTGAAAAATAAAATTTGGTATACAATGATTTCTCAGTAGAAATGCTACAAAGTGCAAAGGATATAGTGCCTTTTCCAGTTGTAACAACTATAGTTGGATTCAAATACTTAGTATTTTTCCTAAAACCCACATGTTACTCCTTCCAAGACTGGGTTTGGCTGTACAAAAAAATTGAAAATCATATTTCACTATGGACAAATTGTTTCCTATCTAGAGGAGGAATATTAGTCACTGTTAAAAGAAGTCCTACAAAGTATTCTAGTTTATTGTGAATCTGTAGCTTATATACCAAAAGCAACACTAACGAAGATAAGAAAGAAATGCTTATGTTTCTTATGGACAACAAGTAAGCAAGCAAAAGGAATACCTTCAGTCAAACGGTCTGCCCTTGCATTACCAAAGGAGATCGGTAGTTGGGGAGTCAAAACCCTCACTCTGTCCTGTAAAGATCTAGTAGCAAAGACCCTATGGAGGCTAGCTCAGAACCCAGGCACGCCGTGGGGAAGGGTCATGACCTCAAAATACTGCTCAGACACCTCATTAGTGGAATGGTTCAGAAATCCAATTAAAACCCATAAAAATGGATCAATAGGTTGGAAAGCAATGGTCATGGCGTTCCCCTTATAAGTAGGAAATTGGACAACTTGGAGAATAGGGAATGGCACAAAAGTAAGACTCAAGAGAAGATATGTGGGAAGGTGCTGGAGAGGAATATAGATTATCATTTCGAGCCCAACAACCACAAACCATAGGGAGGATGGGATGGAAATCTTCTCAATACCTTGGATTAGAAGGAAGAGAAGAAGAAGAATGGAACAGGTATGTAAATAAACTTGTTGCATATTTCATTCATTTGAATGAAGAAACACAGGACAAGCTAATATGGACAAAGAATGCGAAAAATGGGGAATTCTCACCAAACAGGGTTATGAGGTAGCAAGCGCAGAAATGAAAGTTGGGGGAAAAAGGCGTTGGTGGAGAAAAATATGGGGTATACACAATCCTCTTAAAACCATTATAACTATGTGACTAGAACTAACCAATAAGCTGCTCACATGGGAAATTCTGAGAAAGAGGGGATTTGAAGGACCAAGAATCTGCACCCTATGTAAAACAAATGTGGACCAAACCTTTCACTTGTTTAGTTTTTTTCCATATGCAGGAGTCATCTGGAACTCATTCGTGCATACACTGTCCAACAATAGTACACACGCACAAAGTGAAGCAACATTAGAACAATGTACGCAAGAATAGTGGCATGATGGCGGGGGNCATCTGGAACTCATTCGTGCATACACTGTCCAACAATAGTACACACGCACAAAGTGAAGCAACATTAGAACAATGTACGCAAGAATAGTGGCATGATGGCGGGGTATGTTGTTATGATGATTTCCTTGCTTTATTCGTTTTTAGCATTTGGGAAGCATGAAACAAACCAATATTCCAAAATAGATGGATTCCTTCTGATGTTAACAGTGCACTATTGATGAAAAAATTACAGGAACACAAACTCATTCTCACACCAAGCAAGAGAATAATAGTTGCAGCCCTGGATATAAACAAGAATATTCCATGGGATTTATTTTATGGAGCTAGTCAAGGTGAACCTCCACTTGGAGGAGTTGGATGGGTAATCTTTTTACCACCAAACACGAAATTGTTTTTAAAATATTGCAATCAATGTTTTTTAATTAATTTTTTAATAAAAACAAATTTAATAGTTAGTTTTTGGTTAATAATTTTTTTTTTGTAATTTGTAATTTTTAACTCGTGAAAGAATATATATAAATATATATATAACCATTTTTATTTTATATTTAATATTTTTAGTTTAAGTTTTACAAAAAAAAAATTAAATTGTTTTATTTATAATTGTTTTTTTGAAAAATTATTGTTTAAAAAAAAATATATGATTTCAAGTATAATTTGTTCATTTATATTGTTTTTAAGATGAATTGTGTGTATATATATATATATATATATATATATATAATACTGTGGTTTCGAAATGCTTGCAATTTTAATCCAGCAAAAGAAAGGGTAGCTATTGGTAGCATTCTTTTTTTATTCGAGTAGATTTTGACATGTTCACTGCAATAGTGCTTGTTGTTAAGGCCGCGGTTTCAAAATGGTTGTAATTTCAACCTCAAAAAAGATGGGGGTGTCATGAGAGCACCACTTTTCAATTTGGGGATTGATTTAGGGTTTTGATTGCAATAATGCTAGTTGTCAAGGCCAAGGATTCAAAAAATACGTAATTTTATCCCCGGAAAAAATGTTATAGCTAGCTCCCATTTTAATTTGGGGGTCAATTTATGGTTGTGACTGCAATCCCATTGGCTCGAGTTGTAAAAAAACTAGTAATTTTAATCCCGAAAAAATGTTTCTACTAGTATCAACATTTTTTTATTCAAAGGTTGTTTTTGAAGTTTTTGATGCAAAAATCTAAGTTTTAATGGCTAGTGTTCTGGTTTTGAGTATAAAGCTCTCATCAAGTTGCATAATGTGTTTGGGCATATTGTATGTTCATTTCATACAAGTTGGGGATAATTCTACAAAAAATTTATACAAAGACCAAGGCAAATTTTAAGAATTTATACTTGAGAATAGAAACCTTGACAAATCTTACTAATACTTAAAATGCCAACCATAAAATGTTTGGCTATATTTTTGTAAAAAGATTCAAATTTTTAAGGTTTTCATATATTTTCTAGAAAATTTTGGACATTTTTGAAGTTAAATACATTTGTCCTGTAGATTTTGGTCAAAACATTTTAGAATAAAATGGAAATTTGCATGTTGTTTTGGAAAAAAATGGAAAATTAACCCATGGGAAAATTTTAACCCTAAAATTTTCACTAAGCAAGACGCTTTAAAATATATTTTTGCAACACAAAAAGTCATCGATTGTGGAATTTTAAGAGCAAATTAATGTCTCTCATAGCATTTGTTACTCATGACTAGTCTCTTTGGAACAATTTAAAACAACGTCACCTAATGCAAGGAGTGTTAAGTGTGTTGGAATTAATAGTTTAATATGTACCTGTGGCTACGTCCATTCATATTTATCAATATATATTTGTAATTAAGGCTAAGGCCATTTTATTTGTTTGTTTATTGTATTACTCGGTATGGTTAAAGCCAACCTAGTCAAAATTGATATGTGTGCTCAATAACCTTCTTGGGATGTGTGCCTTTGTTTTGTGGGCCCATAACCCCCTCTTAAAGGGACACTCACTTGGGTTGTGTATATATGCAAAACTCAATCTCGTATTTATTGTATTATCTTATGATCTTCTTAATATCTCCTATAAAGTGTTTTATCCATAGCCATACCTATATCTTTCGTGTTCTCTTGTACTTAGATATTTGCTAGTGGCATATTTGTTACAATGTAGAACCCGATTTTTTATTGGATAATCTCTTTTTGGGTTTTTATATGGGTTCTAACATAACCTAGTGTTGCACATTCCTTTTATGGTGTTCTTTTGCACTTTTCACCCTTCTTAAGGTCAACACCTTCATTCCTAGGGTTACATAGGGTTTTGTACCATTTCAAGCTGTAAGGGTGAATTTATCTAGCCTTCACAAGACCTTTCATCCTACTATCTAAATAGCGCCAAGAACCATTCTTGGGAAAATAAAATCATTTCCCTACCTCAAAGAAAAGTTCAATGGATGTACATGGCAAGGCCACTTCCTAATGAAGATGATGACAATTATGACTCTATATAATTGAAGAAGGATGACGGACAAAGCTCTTGGGTTGATCACTCTTTATGTTGAGGTTAATCTCATTTATCATACCAATGACAAGAAAGGTGCATAAGAAATAAAGTATACCTTCAAACTCTCTTTGAAATGATGAAACTCAAGGAAATCAACTTGAAACTGAACTCTCCAGCGTCAATATGGTTGACTTCAACACACATTTGAGGAAATTTGGCATTGAAAATTGGCCTCTTAAGAAAAATTCCTTAAAAAAATCATTTGAAAAATCATTTTATTCAACCAATAGGATTTAAGATAATGATGTCAACCCCATGGGTGAATAGCATTGGAGGGAAACAAAAAAACGAACTATTTTTTAGGTATTTTCAATTTGATCCTTATGCATTTACTAAAAGTATAAATTGTAGGTATTCATTGGATGTAGAATTAAACTATGCATCTAAGTATCTAGTATTGGTACTTTTAATAATCCTGTCATGAAATAAATTGAAAACATATGAAAAAATGTGTCTCTATCCCATGTTGGAGAGAAAGAAATAAAATTATGTTTTGCACATATTTTCAATTGTGTACATTGTTTCATGTGTTTTCAATTTATCTCGTGGTAAATTGATTAAAAGTATCAAGAATGTGTACTCATTAAATGTAGAATTTAATTATGCATCCAACAAGTACCTACATTTTATACTTTTAGTAAACATTTGATACTTTTAGAAAGAGTTAGGAGATAAATTGAAAATATGTGGGAAAATAGTTTTTCTCCTTTCCCTCCACAATTCCTAACTCTTATTTTATTATTTTCCTTCAACGGCCCATTTTAGACCATGAATTTCTCGTATCATTGATGAGTATATTACAAGGTTTTAAAACTTTAACTTTTACATTAATATTCAAGCAACATGAAAAGGTTAATCAAATCCAGAACTTGTAAGTATTGCTTTAAATCATCTCTCTCCAACATTCAAATATTTATCTTAAATTCTACAACATTATTAGTCAAGGATCCAGTAACTTTGACTCTTGAGGAGGTTTTCTCTAGTCTCATTCAGCATCAAGTTACTTTGAGGAATATGGATGAATTACATCCACACAACACCCCACCCTTGAAATCAAGCCCATCCAAAGGTTGTCTCAACCCCTCTCAAATATTAGGCCAACCAGGTTAAAGAAGAATACTCTAACTACTCCAAGAATAAAATTCATATGTACATATTTCCATAAGGAGACCCATCCTTCAAGTCTTACCTTGCTCACTTTTAGAAGATTGAAGAGCTTTCAAGGTCTACAATAGGCACTAGAGACCCTTTTTACGAGAATGTAGGATCTATTGATAGTGCACTTTGCACTTTGGTCTTCTTCTTAGTAAGAGTGGATTGTTAATTCTAGAGCTACCCAACACATGAACAAACATGAACACCTCCTCTCTATTTATAGACAATAGCAATGGAGAGAAAGTAGTTATTGGTGACAATCAATCATGCAATGTTCAACTTGTGTTGATGTGCTCATTAAGATAACCAAGTTTGGAGATGTTCTTCATGTTCTAAGTATTGGACCAAACCTTCCTTCTATTTACCTCATTAGACACACCAATAAAATTGCGGATTCACATCGGATCAATGGGTTTCCAAGGACATGGGTGATGGATTTAAAGTGGTTTCCTTAGGGTATTGTGATGAATCTAACCATATGTACGAGTTTGGAAAGACTCCTTCATCAAAGGAAAAAGGTTGTCTTGCTATGGTAACTAATGTCAATGACGCCAACATACGATGGAATCAACATCTCAATCACACCAAATATGAATATTCTTAACATATGATTCTACTATATATGGCTAATGAACTTACACATGTTGTGCCACTTAGTGGTGTTTGTGAGGGAAGTGTAATGGGGAAACATCATTAAGAGTTATTGCCTAAGGGAAAAGTGAGGTGAGTTAGCTTCTCAATCTTTTGCACTGGTTCATAGTCATATATATGGAACTATGGGTACATCTTCTATTGGGGAGATAAGTACTTACGTCTCACCTTCATTGATGACTTTTCCCATAAAATATCAGGATGATGGGTTTGTAAAGTTTTGGGAATTCAAATCTCACATGGAAAGCCAAAGCAACAAGTAGATTAAATATCTTAGGATCGATGGAAAAGATGAATATATTATAATGTGTTTTGGTCATTTTGTGTATCATAAGGCATCTCTTGGTAGAGAATCATTCCTTACATTCCATAATGAAATGGAGTAGTGGAATGGAAGAATATAACTATCATGGAGGTGCTTCATTGCATTATTAGTTCCTAGAAAATGAAGATTTCATTATGGGGAGAGGTAGTTGTTTGTGCAACCCATATCATCAACAAAACACCTACTACTTTAAGAATCGTTGTGAGAAATGGTATGGCAACAAAATGTCTATTCTACATTTCACAATTTAGTTGGATTAGTGTATGGCCTCATGCTCTAAATGAAAGGAAAAACACATACACGTCTCTAGGCTCCTACTACACTATGGTTTGCTACAGTAAAACATTCTAGGGATCATGTTGCTTCTCAACACCATGCAAGTCCACTTCCAAATAATTCATGACATGTTTTAATGGGACTTTAGGCTCCCTCACAATATGGCATTGGTCTTCTCTAATTCTACAAGAAATCTCATGTACTCCTACAGTGTCTAGGTAGACCCTTATTGTTGATATGGAACTTACTGATGACTCATCCAATCTTCTTATTGTATATGTCTCTTTGATTTTCAAGATACTCTTGTCGATGGCTCATCTATTGCTCATGTTGTAGATGACTATGCTCTTGTTAGTGAATCATTCAGTCCTCATGTCATAGATGCTCTTTCCATTTGGACTCCATTATATAGTGATAATGGTGACACCTTACATGATTCACCTATAATAGTCACTCTTCCTTCGGATAGGTCAGGACCTATACCTAAGTGGGTTATCTCCACTTATGTTGATGCAAAAGAGCTTAGTCTATTTGTGTTAAAAAACACTACTTACTCAATTGTTGGTTGTTTTCAAAATGAATCTAATGCGATTTAGTTTCTTCCTGGCCTGTTTGAGCACTATTCAGAGGGATCTTCTCCAGCATAAACCATTACTTAGTATTTTGATGTATTCTCCATACTATGACAACTCTTACATAAATCACTTTGCAGTTGAGTGTTGGGCATTGATGATATTCAAAATTTTATGGCGTGATGTGCAATTCAAGGGAATGAATTTGGCTCGTTGCTCAACATTAATAGGGGCAACCCGTTTTGTAGTCTTGTATGCAATGACTTCTCTATGTGGCCCCTATTTTAGTGCATGGAGTGTTGGAATTATTGTTGGAATACGGTACATGTGTCCATGGCCCATTCATATGTATCATTATGTACTTGTAATTATAGCTAAGGACATATTATTTATTCCTTTATTGTATTACTTAGTATTATTACGGTCAGCCTAGTCAAACTATATATGTAGAATTAATAACCCTCTTGGGGTGTGTTCCCTTGTTTCTTGGGCCCATAACCCCCTCTTGAAGGGATTCCTACCCTCCTAAATGGACACCTCACCTGAGTTGGGATATGTATACAGAACTCAAGCTCTCGTTTGTATTATCACATATTAATCTTCTTGATCTCTCTTATAAAGTGTTTTATACCCAAGGGCACCTATATCTTTGGCATTCTCTTGTGCTTGGAATTTTTTTCCTTGTGCATATTTATGCATTTCTTGTGTAGCACACATGTGCTTGACCATATTTCTCTCTCTCTCTCTCTAATGCTTCAAGGTTATCTCCATCTAGCATGGTTGTGATTGCATTACTATAGAATTTGTCTTTCCTTTGGTTCAATTCAATTCCCTACTTTATTTGTGAATCTCAACGAGCTGAACTATTTTAGTTAATGAGAAATCAGTAAGTAGTGAGTGATGATGCCAATGGGAGATAGTGCATATTGATTATTAAATGCTCCAAGCATTTAAACTCAAAAAATTGATATTTTGTAATCCGCCCATTGTTTATTCAATCCCTCCTAAAGCCTACGTTGAACAAAAGATTTCATCAAGCTCACAAAAATTTATGTTTAAAATAACTGGATCTAATTGATTAATGATTAAATCTCAAGGATAATTATACAAACAACTAGAATTATACTACCAAGCAAAAATGGCATCCAAATTCAACACTTTAAAAAGTTGTCTTAAACTCATATGATTGAGTGACTACAATATTATTGGTAAGAACTTCAATCCTCCAACATATATGTATTCCTAATATTCTAGGGTTACTAAATGGAATAAAGTTTCCAAAAATACAATAGAAGCCCCCATAAAATTATATTCTCAAAAAAATATGAGATGTGATTTGCTAACTTTGCAACAAAACAAAATTGGATATAAGCCTATGTTGTTTTAGTCCAACTTATTGGTAGCATTTTAGGTTAAGGATGCAAAACAATCAGATTCCAAGCAAAAGACCAAGTAGCTAAGGGGTGACAAACAACACTACAAAAAAAAATTAAAGGAAATCTAGTATTTGTAATGGTATAAATTTTTCTGGTAATGCATGATCACTGTTATATCATTGTATATATAAACAAGGTTAACAATTGTGAAGCAGCTAGTCCATGCCTTGATATTTTGTTTAAATGATACATAAAATTAAATGTAATTGTATCTTAGTATAATTCACTTATATATACTTTTATATATTAGTAAATGAAATTTTGTTAGCATTCGTTTATCTTCCTAATATGCATTATGTACATAGGTATTTGAGAATCTCGTTGGTTTTTCTTGATAAATGAAAGGGAGATGATGGTGGTAAGGTGGACTCTCTGAGATACACATGATATTCAATAAGAGATGATGCTGAGAATATCACGTGAGATTTGAATTTAATTAGATGGATCTATAAGAGATGATGTGGAGAATATCACAGTAGTTATGAAGTTAAGATGGATCTATGCTCATTTATTTTATTATAATGTTTCTTTTTTCATTTTTAGGTCATTTTTTATTTTATTTATTAATGTTTTAGTATGTGACAAGTGATTCTAGATCCATCTAATTACTTTGTGTGTAATGCCTCCACTTATTTTATTGCAATGACCAAGAATTACAAATTCATTCACTACCAACAATCACAAAAAATATCAGTGAAATTGGAGCATTATTATTATTGCTTTATGTTTTGTCTTTACAGTCTATTTAGTATCTAGATAAATAATTTAAAACGAATATATTTAGCAATTGTATTTATGTTTGGAGAATTGACATAATATTTTTATACTAATTATTTGTTTGAGTGGACATAGTCACGATGTGACATCTCATTTACCTTCACTATAAAATGTACGTCATCCAATAAGCACAATAAATATTTAATTCACTTAAACATATTTAAAAATGTGTCTTTGTATAGTTTACCATCTTTACTTAACTTTTGCTTAAATTTGTGGTCAAATCATCATTTTACATTGCTAAAGCTTCCTTTTTTTTTATTGTAAAAATGGATTCTAGCCTTTGGGTTCCTCAAATGCCCAACCTTTTTAGAACATTTAAACTACTTTTTAAAAATTTAAATTAAAATAATAACATATATTAAGATTAAAACTTTCATTTATTAAAAAATAATTTTGATATAGCTCCAACTAATCTCAGTTAACCTTTCATTCATTTAATAAATACAATAAAATAGTTGACCTAAATAATAATAAAATCTAATTTCTTTGTTCAAACTCTTAATTACAAAATAATTAAGAAAAAATATTTTGTAATTAAAATTATATTTTAGAATTAATTGTAATAAATAATATTTACAAAATTGTAATCAACTGTCATGATATTTCATATTTCATGGTTTTGAAATACATTTTGAATTATTTATTCTAGCTTTCTAATTTACATATAATTTTTTTTAATAAAACTAAATAAGGTTTCATATTTTATAGTTTTGAACAACATTATGAATTATTTGTTAAAACTTTCCCATTTACATAATAATTAAACCACAAATTAATAGTATAAAATGAACTATATTGCATTTTCTTATGTGAAAAAATTCAATGTGTATATACCATGATGATGATATATAATTAATTGTAATTAATTATATTTACAAAATGATAATCAATTATCATGATATTTCATAGTTTTGGACAACATTATGAATTATTCCTTCAAACTTTCTAATTCACTTACCATTAACCTTTTCAAAATTTAGTGTATATGTTATGACGATGATGGTTATTAATGTCCATTGAGATTGAAATTGACTTTGATTTACTAAATTTTAAATGACTTTGGTTTACCAAGCTTAAAAAAAATGGTTTTCTTTAGAATTTTATTTGATCACTCAAAAAACTTAAGAGAAACATTCCTAAAACACCATATTTTTATGAATTAAATAATTAAAATGATCCAATTTGAATCATTAAAAAAGACGATAAAATTAAAAAAAAGATATTTATGATATCATGTAAAAATTAAATATAATTAATTAATATTTAGACATAGTACAAATTTTTCATTACCAAAACATCATATAAAAATATTAACTCAACATATAGAAACATATATAATATCTAGACTAATTGTAGTAAACTACTTAAACATATGAACAAGGCACAATTTATTTATTCTAAACCCATTTAATATAAAGCTTAACGATGAACCATATATGCAAGAATTAAATGCACATGTTTATTAAAAATATAAATATTGTATATATAATATCATCATACCAACCATAAAATATGATATAAATTTATCGATACATATTAGCCAGACTTCACCCAACATAATATCTAAATACAAATGCAAAGCAAGTCATTGACATCGAGCGAGTTAATCCCACAAAGGCAAACCAAAGGCACTGGGATCAAAGCAAGCTGATTAAGAACCACCAATAGCAAGTGCAAACACAGTTTCACCAGTTTGTGGAAATTAAGCCCTAGCTTATATCAATTGAACTCACAAAATTACTTGTAAAACATGCATAGATTGACTCAAAATGGAGACTATAAATGGAGCATA
This sequence comes from Pseudotsuga menziesii, assembly GCA_001517045.1. Taxonomy (NCBI): domain Eukaryota; kingdom Viridiplantae; phylum Streptophyta; class Pinopsida; order Pinales; family Pinaceae; genus Pseudotsuga; species Pseudotsuga menziesii. The sequence continues at coordinate 38,760 of LPNX010611249.1, read as the reverse complement.
ATACAAACTTCTATTGAATAAATTTATCTCAGCCAACCTTATGACAAAATAGGTTGTCCAAATATATAATTACATCATATATTCGAATGCGTAAGGATGCTATTCGAATCAACACAAAAGCAGGCTTACTAAAAAGTCAAAATCCCCCTCATAGGTGCATAAAATGCTTTTCTAATCTGTTAAGAAGGCCACAAATAGGCCGAATGAAGTGTATCGGCTGATAAGTGAAGGAAAGTGGATAAACTCATGTTTTTGGAAGAGAAAAAGAATGAGGGTGACTTGTACAAATAAACAAGGCGCTTGCCTTAAGACTAGCTTTACCTTTTTCCTTAAAAGCAGTTGAAAAAGCAGTCTAATTCTGGATAAGGCGGGAATGCACACTTACTGAAATGGATAGTCTGATGGGTTGTCAGAATCTTATCCAAGATCTTTCCAAAGCGCTCATGTAGGAATTTTTGGCAAGTTTGACCATAAGGAAGCAAGTGGATGCCAACTAGCTAGTGTAGGACCTAGGAATTTAACCAAAATGATTAAATTTTATATCCTAAGTATGGGAATGGGTTTTGATTATTCTAACACCCCCTCTTAAGCCTGATTTATGTAAAATATTAGAAATATATCAGATATATAGGGATTAACAACAAGGCTTAGTTGACATTGCAAATCTGCAGATCTGAAAGCCTTGGTTGTGTGTATATTCAGATCTGCATTGGATATCTTCATATCTGAAATCCTTTTCAGATTGAATTCTGTTGCTTAGTGGGTTTGCGCTAGAAGTGGAGAGTTCTCAACTCAAGAATTAGGGTTTCATTTTGTATGCGTCTAATCTTTGATGAATTTATGGTAAGTTCGAGCTCCATTAGCAGTCTTGAAACTTCACTACAAGATTGATATTTAGAATCTACATAATTCGAGAAAAAGTTCTTGTAACAGAACAGATTGAGGGAAATGGAACATCCCAACCAAGAACTTTGAAGCAGGATGTTCATGGCAGTTAGGTCTCCATGGAGTTCTGACAAAGAAGGAAAGGGATCCATGAAGTGCTAGGGTTTGCGCCAGAAGTGGAGAGTTCTCAACTCAAGAATTAGGGTTTCATTTTGTATTCGTCTAATCCTTGATGAATTTATGGTAAGTTCGAGCTCCATTAGCAATCTTGAAACTTCACTATGGGATTGATATTTAGCATCTACACCATCCGAGAAAAAGTTCTTGTAACGGAACAGATTGAAGCTTTCAACCATGACCTAGTGCGAGGGTGTGAATTGGACGAAGTTCTCTTTGCATTGAAGTAGTGCGCACTCTAATATTGTTGGAGTATTGATTATATGTGGCTTCATTTCATTGTCATTGAAGTGGGATGGAGAGTCTGAAAACCCTTTGGTCGTTTTTCTGGAATTCTTACTGGTGTTTTCCAGAGCTTGGAGTCAAGCCGCCTCAGCCTAGTACCAACCAAGTTGAAAAAAAGTGGGAACTTTTGCTTAGGTTCTTTTATGTTTTTTACTTTTTTCCTCGGCTAATATGTCCCGCAAAAAAAATACAAAAAAAACAAAAAAACAAAAAACAAAATTTTAAACCCTACACTCAAGCTCTAGGGTTCAAAGATTCAAATCAGAGTGACGTTCTAGTTGGGTTAAAAACTCATGCAAATGACCTATCAATTCATGGAGAGCCTACAAAAAATGATGGGTGTTTAAATGTGAAGGGGGATGCATCTTTGGTGGCTGGGTCCAAGCCCTCTCAGATTGACACACATAGATAGAAATTTAATGTTTCTCGTCATTCTCAAGGAGATCTGGTTCAGGACTTTTATTCGAGGGATTTTGCAAATATTACATCTCTTCTAGGAGGTTCTCCTTTACATCAGAGGGAAAAGGAACATTCTAGGGCTCACTCTCCCCGCTCTTGGGATGGTAAAAACCATGATTTAGAAGTGAGGGACTTCCTTGGATGTTCAGATACGACCTATCATCAAAAGGGTTTGTTCTTGTGTGGTGAGTCAATTTTACAATGGAGAGGCATTGTGGATTCGATTCTTCAGCAAAAGGTTTCGACTGGTAAGTCATCTGTTCATTCAACTAGGATTAAAAGATCTTTTAAAGCTTTTAAGGTAAAACAAGACTGGGAAAGCTTGAATATTAGGAAGGATTTCACAATAAAGAAAGTTGATAGCCTGGGAAGACGAGGAGTGGTTGGTTGAATGGAGTATATAAGGCTTAATAGGAAGGAACTGATCGACTGGGTTTGCAAAACTTGGAAGCCCTTGTTTGATTACATTCCATAGGTCATGTGGCTACCGAGAGGGTGGTTTTGCTTTATTTTTCTGGAAAATGCTCATGTGCAAAAGGTCTTAGAAAGCTATTCAGTTATTCAGGAGGGCTCTCGAGTGCTATGGAAGTGGTTTGTGAGTTTCAATCCAGTGACTCAAGTTGTGAACAGAACCCACCTTTGGGTTCTTCTACCTGGATTACCTCTTCAATGTTGGTCTAAAGATATCTTACAACTGATTGCAAACCATTTGGGATATTTTATTACAGTCGAAAAAGCTTCTTTGCATGGGGGAGATAGAAGGATGGCTCGGGTTATGGTAAATTTGGATATTTCTGAGGGTTTGCCTGATACATTTTAGATTCTTTGGGAAGATTTTACCTTCAATCAATGCCTGGATTATAAAGGTATACCATTCAGATGCCTCATATGTCATGAGACAGGTCATGTCAAGAGTGACTATGTTGCTGGATTTGTTGGGACTAAATCTGGAAGGAGGTATTATTCCTCTATGTCCACTGCATTGGCCCCTAAAATGCCAAGAAGATCGGTTTCAAAGGAGGAGAATGTGCAGACTCCAAGTATGTTGGATTGTCCTTCTCCTGTACCTTATGAAGATTTAACTTCTAAAGAGCTGATGTTCATCAAATCTATGGAGAAAGAATTAGGCGAGAGAATTAAAAACCCTAGTTCTGTCAAAAAGACTTATTTGTGTAAATCCTCTGAATTTATGGATCTTGTTTTTAATTCGAATACAGGTAGAGAGTCGAGTTTATCAACTCCTTTTCCTTCCTCCTTGCAAGGTTTAGGCCCTTCCTCTTCCCTCAGGACTATCTCTGCTTTAAATGGATTTTCGGAAGATATGAACCCACTTCATGATTCATGCATTCCTATGGAGGGTGTTAAGAAGGACTGGCCCTCGTTTTCTTGTCAGAATAACTCTAATTTCTCCCCTCTTCCTATATAATCTACAACCACTGGGGAAAACAACGAGGTTATTCCCATCAATTCCATTAGGTACCAAAATGTCACTATACGTAGGAAGAAAAAGAAAAAACTATTTGTTAATTCTGCAATAGAGGAAGGGGATAAGGAATTGTTATCAGAAGTCAGGTATACTCCTCTTTCGGAAAGACTACGACTTGCTGAGGATTTTGGTTCTACTGAAAAGGAACTTAGAGAAAACGAGTCCTGTCAGAGGTTACCCAATGATTTGCATATCTTACAACATTAGGGGCCTAGGAGCTAGCCCTAAAATTAGAGCTCTCAAAAAAAAATTCTTGAATAATAAAGTAGACATATATTTTGTTCAAGAAACCATTGTTCCAAGTTTTATAGCCTATGAATTTTTTTGAAATTATTTAATTATTTTCCAGTCTCTTTCAATGATTTCGGGCCTATAGCTTTGTGCAACTTGATATACAAAATGATTTCAAAGATTATTGTTGATAGGCTAAATCCTTTTTTCTCTAAATTTATATCCAAAGAACAGTTTGGTTTTTTGGATAACGGGCAGATTCTAGATGTTGTTGGGACTACCCAGGAATGTTTACATACTGTAAATTCAAAAACATCATATCGGTAGTTATGAAGCTCGATTTAGCCAAGGCATATGACAAGGTCAACTGGTACTTTCTGAGATTGGTTCTGCTACAAATTGGCATACCTGCTAATGTTATAAACTGGATAATGGCTTGTGTCACCACTCCTAATTTTACTGTTTTGATCAATGGTTCCCCAACATCTTTCTTCAAAAGTACTAGAGGACTGAGGAAAGGATTCCCTCTCTCCCCTCTATTTTTCTTCTTGTTATTGAAAGGCTTAGCAGACTTATCATTAAAGCACAGGAGAATGGTTATTTTACAGGTATAAAATTCTTAGAAAAGGTCTTAATTACTCATTTACTTTTTGTAGATGATGTGATCCTATTTGGTCATGACAATATTTGTGAATGGAAGACTATGCTTTCTCTTTTGGATGATTTTTGCAATGCTTTGGGTATGGATATTAGCTCTTAAAATTCATGCATTTACACTCACAATATTCAGCAAGAATGCTTAAATGAACTAAAGGATCATTTCTAGTTCAATTTTGAGGAGTTGGAGTTGGGTTTTAAATATTTGGGCTTCTATATAAAACCAAACAACTACAGAGTGAAGGACTGGAATTGGATTATTAAAAAAATTGACAAAAGGATTTCAAATTGGTCATACAGATATCTAACTCTTGGTGGTAGATTAACACTAGCTAAAGCCACTCTTCAAAGCATCCCTGTATACTGGTGTTCTTTGATAAAAAAATCCATCTTCAATCATCACATCTATAAGAAATAATTTTTTTCATTTTATATGGTATCGATCAAATGATGAAATAAAATTCCATTTAGCCTCATGGGAATTATTAGCTACTCCAACGGACCAGGGTGGATGGGGCATAAAAAATATGTCAGTATTCAATTTTGATCTTTGTCTTAAATCTCTCTGGAGATTTATTTTTTCTCAGAGTTTGTGGAGTGAGGTAATGAAATCAAAATATATGAAGAATTTCATTGTCAGCTCTTGGATTAGGAAGTATGATTTTTATTGTGTTAATGCATCAGTTATTTGGAGCAGTATGATGAAAGTAATTCACTGGTTGAAAAAAGGAATAAGCTGGAATATTGGGAATGGGAAATATATTCTTATTGGCATTGATCCCTTTATAGGGGATGGTGGACAGACCTATCTCCCAACTGAAATTATAGAGCATCTTGATTGGATTGATATGAAGACTTTGAACGTTATGGTAACACAAAGTGGGCTATTCTTAATGGTGACTATTGGTTAACTTCAAGAGACTTGGGTCTTAGTGGGCAGTGGGCAGACAAATGAGATTCTTTCAGTGAAATCTTGCAGCTTGCTGGAATAAAGCTCAACAATGAAAAAGACACTCTGGTATGCCCTGAAAACAAGAAAAATGGGGTCCTCACTGCCAAATTGGCATACGAGTTTATGATAAAGAAATTTAGTCATATGGAGGTTCAGTGGCGGTCCAAAGGATTGTGGAGATGGAACATCCCAACCAAATTAAGGTGCTTCTAGTGGCTAACTCTTAAGGACAAAATCCTTACTTGGAAAAAATTATTGAACAAAGGCTGGCGGGGCCCTAGTATTTGTCTTTTGTGCAGGAATGAAGCTTAATCCATTTCTCATTTATTTGTGGAATTTCCTTTATGTTCGTATGTTTGGAAAATTATAAAAGATCATCTAGGTATCAGTTCTTGTTGGGGAAATGGCAGTTTAGAAAACTCTTTTCAAAACTGGTTTACCAAGGAATACTTTTATAAACTATTGCCTATATTTGTTTCCTAGTCTATCTGGATTTCCAGGAATTCTTTTGTATTTCAAGATATTCGGCCAAATGTCCATCTTTGCAGCATGAGAAGTCTGAATCTTTTTAAGGAACATGTGAATATTGGCCTCAATAGGATCACCAAAAAGCTATATAAGCATGCAGAGGTTTCCATTGGAGCAGTTGGGTTTTTTGATGGAGCATCGAAAATGTTTAACTGTGGTTATGGTGTTGTTCTTAACCTAAGCAAGGATCACTTTTTGTATATCAGTTTTGGGGGGGGGGTCCGAGGTCAAATACAAAAGCTGAACTGTTAAGTCTATATGGACTTCTTTCTATAACTTCCTATCTTGGAAGTTCTGATATTAGTATATATGGTGACTCAAAAATCATTATTGATTGGCAGAATGGCTTCTCAAAGCTGCAAGTTCTATCTCTTAATCATTGGATTCATAAAATCCAACAGATCAAAAAATCCTTTGCAAGCATAACTTTCAGCCATATATCTAGATGTTTTAATACTACAGCAGACTCTCTTTCGAAAGAAGCACTCTCATTTGCTTTTGGTTTTGCAAGTATTCAGAAATATATGGAAGGAAAGAAGACCATTGAAGGTCAACTGGATCTAAAGAAGCTATTTTTCATAGCATATTTTGAAGTTGTTAGACCATAGAGAAGGTCTAATTTGTTCTTTTGGGTTAGACTGCTGAAGCACTAAGAGAAGGTCTAATTTGTTCTTTTGGGTTAGACTGCTGAAGCACTAAGAGTAGGTCTTCTTTTGACTTTTTGTACAGTTGTTAAAGAACTGAAGGAAATAGTTTTGCTAAACCAGTTTGAAGATTATTTCAGATGGGATATGGGTTGTAAGTTCTGAAAGATAATATTTTCAAAAGTTTTTTGTAAATGACACTTATGAAGGAAGTTATCTTTCCTTGATTTAATATAAATAGGAAAGTTTTTTTTTTTTAAAAACAACAAGGCTTAGTCACCCTTTACATACTGCTTGTCCATACAAAACAAGGAAAGAGGAAAAACCACAAAGGGGAAAATCCTCCCTTAAACGTGGACATGAACAAAATTTTGTGAAATCTTGTCTTCAACCAGCTTTCATATGATCAACTATCCCCAGCAGTGATTTTAGATTGTTGAAAGTCTTCTCAGAAAACACCTTGGTCAAGATGTCTACAACTTACTCAGATGATGTGCAATAGTGCAGAGCAATGATCTCATCATGCACAATCCATCTGATGTAGTACAGGTGGATCTCTATGTGTTTGGTTCTCTTCCTCTGTACTGGATTAGTTGAAATTTGAATGGTACTTTGGTTGTCACAATAGATGACTGTAGAAGTCTCAGATTCAATCCCAAACTCTCCAAGTATAACCTACAACCACAAACATTGAGAAGTTGCATTCACAACTCCTCTTTATTCTGCCTCTGTAGATGAAAGTGAAATGACACTTTGCTTTTTACTTGACCATCTGATTAGTCCATATGCAAGCATAAACACATATCTAGAAATTAATTTTCTATCAATGTTATCACCTGCCCAATCGAAATCAATAAAACCAACTAGCTCTAGGTCAAATTTTGCAACATAGTGAATCCCATGTGTCATTGTTCCTTGCGCAAAGTGTAAGATTATTTTTGCTACCCTCCAACAGATGTCATGAGGTTGATCCATGTGTCTAGATGTCATACTCACTACATAAGATATATCATGTCGAGTATGAGTCAAATAAAGAAGACAACCAACCAATTGCCTATACACTGTGTTGTTTACCAATGGAGTGGAATGCGCTTCTTCAAGCTTAACTCCTGAAAGAAAATGAGTCTTGCTTGGCTTGCAATCCTTCATGTTGAACTTGTTCAGCAAGTTTGAATCATACTTGGACTTACATACCTTGATTCCAAGATCTGATTGAGAAATATCAAGACCCAAAAATTGGCTCAACAATCCCAAATCAATCATGGAGAAAGCATGGTTCATTGCACCCTTCAAGGAGGAAATTTCTTTTATGGAACTTCTTGTGATTAGAAGGTCATTTGCATACAAAAAAATAATTTTAATTGAACCATGAATCAGCTTCAAATAGACATTTGGGTCAGAATTGCATCTACAATAGTTCTGTGATAGCAGAAAGCCATTAATCTTGGCATACCAAGCTCTTGGAGCCTTTTTTAGCCCATATAGTGATTTCTTCAACCTACACACAAGATATGGATTAGTAACAAAACCTTATGGCTTCTGCATATATATTTCTTCTTTAAGATCTCCATGTACAAAGGCACTCTTCACATCCATGTGATGTACTTCCCATTGCTTGGAAGTTGCAATGGTCAAAACTAGTCTTATGGAGACCATCTTTGCCACTGGTGCAAAGGTCTCATTGTAGTCAATGCCTTGGACTTGGGAGAATCCCTTGGCCACTAACCTTTCCTTATACTTCATAGGATATCCATGAGCAACAAACTTTGTCTTGAATACCCATTTGCACTTGACTAGCTTTCTCCCTTGTGGGAGATTGACTAGTTCCCATGTCTCATTCTTATGGAGCAAGTGGTATTCCTCTTTCATGGATGTTTGCCATCTTGGATCTTTTGATGCTTCTTCATATGTTTGTGGATTTTATTCGACCATTAGATAACACTTCTTAGCAAAGAAGGGGTTCTTGACAGAAAGGGCACTCTCGAATTGAGATCTAGTTCTTTTAGGATCACTGGGATTCTCAGTTAGTTCCCTAGTTGCATGAATGGTCTTTGTTTCCCACTTTGACCTTGTAGGTGTGTTAGGATCTACAATTAAATCATTATTATCAAACATATCAGAATCAGAAAACTTATCATCCTCTTCACTTACAGTCAAAGGTAGTGGTGGTAAAGAGGACTCTCCAATTTATGTTGCTAGCATGGGCTCTTCTTCAAACTGAACACTCCTTTCAATAAAGGTTCTTTGAGTGCTCATGTTGATCAGCTTATACTCTTTGGAATATTCAAAATACCCAACAAAAAGGCACTCTTGACTTTGGGGTTCCAAATCCTTCATCTTTTATGTTGGAATTCTAGCCTAAGCTTTTGAGCCAAAAATATTGAAATGAGACACATCAGGCTTGTGTCCACTCCAAGCTTCGAAAGGAGTGATTCCATCAAAATGCTTGTGAGGTGCCCTATTCTGGATGTAGGATGCACAGTTTATAGCTTCAGCCCAAAACTTTGGTGGCAAAGTCTTAGACTCTATCATACAAGTAGCCATCTCTTTGAGAGATTTATTCTTCCTCTCAGCAACACCATTCTGCTGAGGTGTATAGGAAATGAAGTGTTGCATCTGGATACCTACATCTTCACAGTATTGAATAAACTCAGACTTGACATACACACCACCATTATCATATCTGAGGACCTTGAGCTTTCTTCCAGATTGGTTCTCAACCAAGTCTTTAAAAATCTTGAAGAGGTCAAAAACTTCGTACTTGTGCTTGAGGAAGTAAATCCAACAATATCTAGAAAAGTCATCTATGAAGGTTATGACATACTTTGCTTGAATCATGGACATATGAGGAAAAGGACCAGCAATGTCACTGTGGATAAGCTCAAGAGGTGCAGAGGTTCACTCATTACTAACTCTCTCATACTTATGCTCTGGGTGTTTTCTTAGAATGCAACCCCGACAGACTCCTTTGGAAAACTTGATCTTGGGAAACCCTTTGACCATATCTTTGTCACACAAATATGAAAGGTATTTGTACTTTAGATGGCCAAACCTCTCATGCCAAAGCTTGCTAGCTTCATTAACATGAGTGAAAAGAGCAGAGAGGTTTGAGAAGGGCATGAAGTGTGATAACTTGTACACTTTCGAACTATGATCCACAAAACCTTTAGCAATGACTATCATTCGAAATCTCAAAGATTTCAACATCATTGGGAATAAAGACAATCTTCTTAGGAGACCTAGTGTGGGTCATCTGATAGACTGACAATGGATTATCAACAAGACCTAGGACATACAAAACATTATTGAAGGAACCATGGTCAAGATCTATTCTACCATTTCCCTTACTTTCAGTTTGAGAGTTATCTCCTAACATAATATTTGGACTATTTGAATCATCGAGAGAGGAGAAGGCCTCCCTTATCGAAACCATGTGTATTGAAGCTCCAAAATCAATGATAAAGGAAGGAGATCTTACAATGCTTACAACCAGGGCATGAACTCTCTCCTTGTCTTCGAAACTTGACCCTCCTTCCTTCTTCTTTGCGCCTTCAGGAAGAGAGATGTTGTGCTTTTCCAATATTTGAGTCAACATAATGATTTGTTTCTTCATGCAAGAGCTCTAAGGATGAAATCCCTTTCCACGGTATGAGCACTTGCTCATTTCACATTTACCTTTCTTCTTCTGGGAATTCTTCTTCTTGGAGTTTGAGTACTCATCATGAGACTTGGACTTGTCTCCCTTTTGAGTAGGAGGATTCTTAGCCTTCTTCTTTCCTTTGGAATCCACCTTTGAATCTCCAGCAACCAAAGCTTGATCTTTGGAAGGTTTGATGGTGCCCATCATGACCAACTTGTCTTGCTCTTGAGTCAAGGATTCCATGAAATCAGTCAGTGAATGCATCTTCCAATTTCGAGCAATCAACTTAGTAGCATGGAAGGTCGATACAAATACTAAATAGTCAAGGCCAAGATTTGAAAGTATGGCCAAGACTAGTTGTTCATCCTTCTTTTCGATACCACATTGTTTCAAGTGCAAAACTAGTGCTTTGAACTTGGAGAAGTAGACTTGTAAGGATTCGAAGTTGCTTGGACTCAATGAAATCAACTCGTTCTCCAGTTGATGTCCCCTCATTTCATTTGTCTTTCCAAATAAAGTTTGAAGCTTCTCTCATACTTCATTTGGTGATGTCAATCCATCAAGATGGAAAAGGTCTCTGGAAATGCTGAGACACAAAAGCCCATACGCCTCATCTCTCTTATCGTGCCACTTAATCTTCTCTGCTACTGCATTAGGCTCAACCTCAGTTGCCATGGTCACTTTGTAGAGGCCTTTACTCCTCATCGGAATCTCCATCTATGCCTTCCATTCGAAGTATTTGAATGTAGTTAAGATGATATGGTGAGATTCATCCATTCTTCAGCAATTGCGCACTTAAACAGACAAAATGCGCTCCCAGTGAGTGATGTCGATCTTGCAAAAGCAATAGAGGAGGATAACAATCGAGTTACTAAGGATCTGATACCATGTGGAAATTAATTCCAAGCTTAGATCAATTGAGCTCACAAAATTACTTGTAAAACATGCACAGGTTCACTCAAAATGGAGACTATAAACGGAGCATAATACAAATTTTTATTGAATAAGTTTATCCCATCCAACCTAATGACAAAATAGGTTGTCCAAATATATAATTACATCAAATATTCGAATGCATAAGTATGCTATTCGAATCGGCACAAAAGCAGGTTTACTAAAAAGTCAAAATCCTCCCATAGGTGCATAAAACACTTTACTAATCTGCCAAGGTCACGAATAGGCTAAATGAAATGAATCAGTTGATAAGTGAAAGAAAGTGGATAAACTCATACTTTTGGAAGAGAAAAAGGAGGGTGAGTTGTACAAAAAACAAGGCAATTGCCTTAAGACTAACTTTACCTTTTGCCGTAAAAGTTGTTGAAAAGCAATCTAATTCTGGATAAGGCAAAAATGCGCACTTACTAAACTGAGAAGTCTTATGGATTGTCATAATCTTATCCAAAATCTTTCGAAAGCGCTCATGTAGGCAGTTTTGATAAGTTTGACCATAAGGAAGCAAGTGGATTCCAACTAGCGAGTGTAGGACCTAAGAATTTAACCAAAATGATCAAATTTTATATCCTAAGTATGGAAATGGGTTTTGATTATTCTAACACAGTTGAGCGAGTAGCGACTGTAGAGCTAATTTCATTGTAAGAACCATTATTATGCACGTCACATTTTTAAGCCCCCACATCCTTCTATTTATATATTTACTTTTAAATATAACATAATTTTAATTTTATTATACTTTTATTACATTGATTTATTTTTAACTTATTATATAAATGAATTTCTTTAATTTTAACGTATTTTTATTTTTTATGTGGTTTATGTCAACAAAGATCGATGCTAGCTACGTCCATGGAAAACCTCCCCAGCACTCGCAAGGGATGATGAGATACCAGATAATGTCGAAACAATGTTGGTTCAACAAGAGCATCATGTCTTATAAGGATAATGTCGAAACAATGGTGACTCAACAAGAGCATCATGTCTTTCAAGGATTGAACCTGGGTGGGGAGGATAACAATCATTCCTCCCAACCACCCAAGCTACGTCCAATGGAGATTTATAATTTTATTATAGTAATTTAATTTAATTCAATTCAATTTTATGCATCATCAAACCCTTTCTCCTCTAATATTTTCCTCTTTTACCTATTTTATGCATCTTTATCAATCACTCTCATTTTATTCTAGTGTTCCTAGAAACATTGAAATTAGTGTGACATCGTTTTAATAGGCAAATATTTTGAGAATGCCTCATAGCTTGTTTCCCTTTGCTTCATTTGAAGCCCAAGACCAATGAGACATATCTTCTATAGCCTTAATGTTTGGAGCAATAATTTTTATGCCTACATGGTATTCTTAATAAAGCAATGTATAAGGTAATATAATTTTTGTTATCATTGTATCCCCGAATTAAGGATTATACTCTAATATCCACTTTGTCATGCTTGTTTGCATTGTTTGAGAGATAAAGTGAGCATTCAATATCCTCAACCAAAAAGGTATACTTGATGGTCTTGATGAATAATTTCCTTTAGCCTTGTGTTTTTACGGATCTAAGAAAGCGTTGGATCATAGAACCACTAACTTAAATAAGAAAAAGTAGGTGCAATCATGTTAGATATACATATTCCTAAAGCCATATAAAGCAAGTATACTCTCTTCACGATTCTTATAGTGTTTTGACAAAACTATCACCTTTCAAGAAACACCCCAAGACTTGGTACAATTTCTTCTTTTCTAGTGAGATCTACATCGAACATGACTCCATTGGTTAAGCATGATTATGATACAATCAAGATATAAATTCAACATGCAATATGGATTCAACATGTTGTGCTCATGCATCATATATATACATAGAATAAATCCTCTTATATGGGTGCCATAATTTTGATTACTAGATTATGTTTGAAGCTTTATAATTTTCAATTTTAACATCTTATCATTGTCATGGTTTAATATTAACGATTTTTTATTTTTGTTTACTTTTAATGCTTATATAAACATATGTTACATTTCAAACTACGAAGTATACTTGTTATTGTTTTCTCTTGAAATAACAATTGACCTTTTCGGTGGTTCATTAATTTGGAAATAGTCGTTTATTTACAATATATTTTTCCACAATGTACTTAGTTTACTCTTGACAACTCAAGTACAATTACTTATGGAACATTTCACCATGGAAAGTTTGGGTCAAAATATGCCCTTAGACTTGAAATTAAAAGCAAAGTCTAAATTAAAAGCATCTCTCGATCATTGTACCAGAACTTGCTCACAAGCTCAAGCTCATCTGATGTGGAGCCTAGCTTGTTTGAGTTCTATTAGTCTTCCTTTAATTATTCTCTTACTTAGCAGGTTTTTAAATCCCATGAACAACTGGACTGTGAAGAGCCAACTGTAAACAATGAACCAATCGACTATGAGGAGCAAGGCATTAGCGTACCAACACCACATTACCCTTTCTAATGAAGTGTTGGGCACCACAATTTATGTCACTTATAATGTAGCTTAGTAGTTTAAATGGAATGTCACATTTAAGACCAAGTTCCCAAGTTCAAAGTTTAGTTAACATGGAGCCATGAAAAGTAAGGTTAATAACCTAATTTGACAATGAACGTTAGAAATATAGACAGACCAAAATACATTTCAAGCTTGTTCAAATCTCTCATGTATGGAAAAACTTGACCCTTACATTATATCTCGATGGACAAAAAGGTGTTTAAGTGACTCTTGTCCATCACTATTATCCATACATAGAATATATTGATGATTTGTATAATAAAGCTCAAAACATATCAAACCACACAAAGACTTAGAAAACTCCTTTACTTAGATGTGTTGATTTCCAATGATAATGCCTGGAGGTGCATCCAAATTTCACAACCAAAAAGTCATTGACAAAAGACATGTAACCCCAAAGACCTAAAAACCAAAGAAACACTCATGCAATTGATCCCCATATCACATGATCATTCTGGCACTACGCCAAGCTCCATCGAAGTGAACGTTGTTTATGAAGCTCCCCAAGAAAAAATAGCTCTTATGGCATTGTAACCGAACAAACCTTGTGCAACCAGCCACCTAAATCTCAATGATCAGAATTTATACCTTGAGCTCTTTGTATAATCGCTTACCTCATGAGAGATTCACTTACCTTTCTCAGCCCAGCAGAGCCTCATGATAGACAGGGCCTCATCAATCCCCAAAACACAGTGAACCATATTCCTGGATGTCTACCCAAGTTTCTACTAAGACTTCTATTAAATTGGCGAAGCCAAAATAACAAATCTGATAGCATTCTATGATATTGTAAAGCTGTGCAATTTGATATGAAACATTCTTTTCTGAAATTCTAGATCTCTGAAATGTCAGAGGTAGAGATTTCTTCAAACCCCATCTCTACATAAAAAAAATGCTATAAAAAAACTAAGACAATTATTTAATAAAGCCATCCATCCCAAATGAAAGCTACTTAATTAATAGCACTTATTGTGGAGACGAAGATGAAGCTATATAGCTGTGACCAAAATCTGAACAGACTGGAATGGAATGAGAGCCTCTAGCATGCGTTTCTTAGTATCAAATGTAGCTTATTAACTTTAACCAACAGTTTCTACAATTTCTTCACTCTTCCTTCCATGGTAGACACAGGATACAGCTTCCATGAATTCATAAATTGCATCTTTGTGTTTTGAGGTGTCTCTAAAATGTGTTGGGCAATGAGACCCAATATTTGATGTCCCATTAGACTCCGCAGATTCTTTCTTTATATTGATTGTCTTTTGGAAATTTTCATTTCAAGAATGATAAAAGTAATATTTGTCATACTTTCATGGACACCTATTTTCCTAGACGATGCTTATTATCTTTACTTAGTACTTGATACATTTGTGCTTGACCCTCTATCCCTTACAACTACAGTGATGAGATATGGTTTACTGTATTTTCCTTGTTGGAATGATTTCTTTATACATTTTTAAAAGCAAAGTGCTATTTTATATGTCGCTAGATTCACATTATAATGAATCAAAATCGTGACAGGAAGCCATCTACAAACCAGTAATTCTTCTCGTCTTACAGTCTGGCATTGTTTAACCATGTGATAGAGATGAAGTCACTGCATAACCATGGAAATGTATTTTAGATTAGCCATGTCCCGTGTGTCATTGGATTGAATCCACTCCACTTCTGGAGGATCTGCCTCAAAAACATCAAAAATTTCAAAATCCCAACATTGGAAATCAATAAATCGAAACCCATCAGAGACTACACAACTTATTGAGTGATACCAGTACAAAAAATAGAGAAATCCTAACTTCATACAAGTGGTAATTCCAATTATGTATGATGAGACTATCCTAGAACATACTTTTTACCAGACTCCCTGTTTGAAAGAGAATTTCAACAGGACTGAGAGCTGGCGACCAGCTTCTCTTTTGTCCTGAGCTTTCTCCCCAATATGATGCAGAGCATGGATTAAAGAAGCATGCTGTGACAAACCACGCTAGACCAAACTGAGATCCCAAGCCCCAATAACGCTGCTGATGGAGAATAGGAGGAACCAAACCCTGAGATCTTCATCAATCCAAGATCGATGGCTGAAAGAAAAAATATTCTAATGCATACTACCTTCTCTTCCTCATGATTTCATAGACCTGTAGCTGCCGAGTTGATGAGTGTGTGAGGATTGAGTGGATATGAATTCATCATTCATTAACGATCAACGAAGGAACATTTGTGAAGGAATTCAACAATGCACTTTTGATGAGGCGTACAAGATGTTGGAACTTGTCCACAGTGCACTCTCTAGGGTGGTGGCCCGTGGGCTACAAAGGATTCGCCATTAACTCATCTATTCTTAGTTAATAAAAACAACTGAATTATGCTTCCTCTTCTGGAGTTAATGAAAACAACTTTCAATTATGGTTCTTTCACAGATGTCAGCTTCTAAATGTTTGTATTTCACAAATATGCTCTGAAATGGATAATGATCATCATCATAAAATCTCATAAAGACTGTTAAAATCACATTAATAACGAAATTAATATCATGGATATGCAAATCGATATCGATTTGCAAGTCATTAACATTAATTAAAAAATTGTACGAAGACCATATGGCATGCTAAGGTTTTTTGGGGGGATTTTTAGAATTTTAATTGTTTTTTTCATATCAATAACGAAATCTATATAATGGATATGCAAATCGATATCCATGTGCAAGTATTCATTAACATTAATTAAAAAATTGTAAGAAGACCACATGGCAAGCTAAGATTTTTTAGGAATTTGGAATTTTGACTCTTTTTTTTAACAATTTCCATCCACGCAGGGGTATATTGTCACTTCATGGTTTTTAACCAATCACAAAATAAAATGACTAAATTTTAAATATTCAACAAAATAATTTATATTTTCAAAATATTGAATTTAATATATAAATATTAAAAAAATATTTGATAACATTATAAATATTTTTTTAGTACTAACATAAAGTCAAACTGTTTTGATGACTAATCAATCACTATATTCCCTGCAGGGCAGAGACTAATAAACGGGAAATCATTGACTTCAGTTGCATACTTTGGGAAAGCACTTTTAGCCAACTACACATAAAATCTGTCATAGTTGCAGTCAAGGAGTTCAAGGCAAAAGTTTCCAACAGATAACGGAAGACAGAAATGTTGACTGAATCCCATCAAGCTTGAGTAACATGCGATTGCTCCTCTGGACTGATAATTGATAATATCTACAATCAAGATAGTAAAATGAAGTGAACTGTCAATGGTTGATAATGTTGGAACTTAAAACCATTACTTGTAACTTCAATATGAGTCCTTGCATGCTTTAAAATTAAGATTGAAGATGCAGATGGCATACCTTGTCTGTGAACTCCCGAAAATGTGGTCCTTCCATGGCTTTATCAAGTTCCTATAAAGAGAAAAGGTCAAAATTTCAAGACATTAATAACCATTGAGGCTGAATTTGGCATGAACCTCTTCCATTTGCATGGACATAGAATAATTGAGAAACAGAAAGATGCAAGTATAGGGGGGAAGGGGGGGTGCGAATAGTGGACCTCCTCTGCATTTTCAGAGGAATCAATCCTTAAAATCAGCTTCTGAAGTTCCTGGTCCTTCAAAATGCTCCGAATTTCACCTGATGCCACTGCAATACATTACGACATTCTCGAATCTTAGAAACCTTTAACAATATATGAATAGACCCTCATATCAAATTTCTAACGAGGAAGAGACCTGATTTGAATATGCAAGATGAGGATCAATACAAAATAGTTAAGCATGTAATTATAGACATGAAATTCTAAGGATCAGTCATCCTAAAAGAAAGAGAATGTACATATAGAATTCCACTCAAAAGAAAATAAAATAAATCTATGACCAAAAGTTGTAAAAGGAACATCAATTAAAGAATGAAAAACAGGTCTGAAAGAAGAAAATAGTAACTTCATAGCTAAAGTCTTGTAGAAAGTGAAGCACATCCAAGATAAAGCATCTGATTCGTAAGTGTGGACAACTAAATAGGAAGGTAAAATGCTCGGAAAAGAAATATTTCTACGTAAGAAAACCCAAAAATTAAACTACTCAGACTAAATAAATAGTCAATTACATATAAAACCATTGTTCCACGGGGACGCGCCTCCCAGGGTTGGGGGCTCGCCCCCTGCACTTCCCACGCCAAGGGGACTGGGAGGCTCCATGGAAAACGTTTCCCAGTGCCCCCCTTTCTGCGAAACTTGGGGAAATGCAGGATTAGGAGTTTCCCAGATTGGGGTGCTCCCACACGCCCCCTCCTGAAAATGGGGGGCTCCCACAGGCCCCCACCTCCCTTAATTTTTTAATTTTTTTTACTTTAAAAAAAATGGTTCATCTTAAATTTTAGGCA